>JAOVVF010000042.1:1440769-1457950 GCA_028565595.1 Duopalatinus emarginatus | reverse complement strand
ATGATTCGCTCCTCTCTCTCATTCAGCTCAGTGTCTGAATCAGTGAATCACTTTGGCCTTGTTTGACTAACACCACTTTCATTCAGCTCATTATCGTTTGAATCAGTGAATCACTTTGCTCATGCCCATGATTCACTCCTCTCTCATTCCATTCAGCACATCATTGTGAATCATTTGCTCATGCTATCGATTTACTCCTCTCTTGTTCAGCTCATCCTTTTTTGAATCAGTGAATCATTCTGGTCATGTCCATGATTCACTCTTCTCTCTTCTTCAGTTCATCACAGTTTAAATTAGTGAAGCTTTTGTTCATGTCCATGACTCACTCCTCTTATTCTTCAGCTTGTCATTGTGTGAATCCTTTTCTTGTTTGATTCACACCTTTCACATTCAGCTCATCACTGTTTAAATCAGTGAATCATTTTTTATATTCATTGATTCACTCCTCACTTCTTCAGTTGATCAGTGTTTGAATGATTGAATCATTTTGATCTCGGTTGATTCACTTCTCTTTTCTTCGGTTCATCACTGTTTAAACCATTGAATCATTTTGGTTTTGTTTGATTCACTTGTCTCTCATTCAGCTCCTCATTGTCTGAATCAGTGAATCCTTTTGTTCCTGTCCATGAGTCATGTCCTTTGAGCGTGTCACCTGATCATGATCATGTCCTTTAGGAGGTATATTAACCTTCTGAGCAGTGAACTGAACCTCTGTACCAGACAAACACCTCGACATCACTCATGCGCCTGGTTCCTGCTATAAACTGTGTGTGTGTGTGTGTGTGTGTGTGTGTGTGTGTGTAAGACGGCTGGATGTCAGAAAGCAGCATGGAGCCTCTGTAATGTAATTTTCATCAGCATCAAGGCAGCGAGGGCTTATTGAGATCCATGAAAGAACGAGTTAATGCCGTGTACGACTGACGCTAACTAGGTCAGCATGGCTTCCCTGATCAGCTCCGGCGTCTCTGATGATTTGGTGCATAGCTAACAAGCAGCTTCCCCCTTTCACTCTGTGTGTGTGTGTGTGTGTGTATTATAGTGGCATCCTGCCTGCTTAAAGGTAAAAAAAAAAAAAAAAAAAAACAACCCCTGATCCTGTGTTATTGCTCGACCACATACGAGCCTCTTGATCTTGTTATTAAAGCACAGCTCGGGACGGCCCTGATTTCTAGAGGGAAGACGTTTGTCTTTCATATTAGCGCACTAAACAGAGTGGAATAACCTCTGACAGCTGCTACTCTTCATCTTCACCAGAGGTTGAGCGAGACGTGCCTGAGTGGCAGTGGCCTAGTTTGTTTGGCACTCGTGAGAGCTCGATTGAGGTTCTGTCAGGGCAAATCCGCGTTAGCGCCCGCGTCGCGCCACACGCCGCGCTCCGGATCACTTCTCAACAAGGCAAATCAATGTGGCTTTGATTAGCGTGACACAGAAAGCTGAAGGATTCACAGGCCTTTCATTACCGTCTTAAAACGCGTCAGAGTGAGAAATAAGAAACCGTCAATCGACTTCACAAAGAATGAAGACGCAAATAAAGTTGGATGATCTGCGTGTAAAAGTGTGACGATGTTTGAGGTTCTCGTCGCTGTCTAAAGCCTGATGGGTCGTGTTGCCAGAACAGATGAAGGGTTTCGCCTGCTTTTCTGTTGGCAAGAATAAAATCCTGTTTTGTTTCATTTCATGCGTCCTGTCATAAAGTATGATGAGGTTATCCAGTAATCCGGTTTCACTTCTCGATGGTGGTGAAATGAAACCAGTAATAAATCCTTTATTTCTTTGAATTGTATTGGTTTACTGTGTTCAGGAACGTCAGCCTCTAGTCTCCTGCTGGTCTGTAATGGATTCCTTTGTGCTTTTTTTCCAAAAACTGGTGAAAAATATGTCCTAAAGTAGGCGAGTTTTAAACATATTGCCTATTGGAAGAAAACCTGGTTCAGACGAGCCTATACATAATACATAGCAATACCACCTGTGCAAGTCATTGGCTGTATCTGGCAGTGCGTATATAATATAAAGCAATAGATAGACATCTGTGGAAATGTCCAGAGCTGTGTCTGACATGAGGATGCCGAGTTATGACAATTTAACTGGTTTAATAGTTGGAGCTTGTGAGGTGAATCATAGCATTTCAAAGGTAAAAGCAAAGTTTGGATTTTCACATATGTCTATTTGAATGGTGTACCATGACTACAAGGCAAAACCTCAAACGTACAACAGCAGTGTGGCTGTAAAAAATCAACGCGACCAGCGGCAGCTGGCAAGAAACGTTTCACTCATCAAGTGTGAAATACTGCCTAAAGTAACATCAGGATTCAATGCTGAGGGCCACAACAAACATCAATGTGAGAACTTGTGCAACATTTCCTCCAACATATGGGCTTTAGGAGCTGCTGTCCACTGACTACCCCTGATGAATGCATGACAAAGTGCTGTGCACCTCATCTGGGCTCAGCAACGCTGGCACTGACTGGAAACACGCAGCCTGTTCTGACAAGTCACATTTCTGAATGTTTTCGCCAGATGGGAAGGATCCATTTGTGGAGGAAATCCTATGAAGATCCTACATGTCAACAGAAGCTGGTTGTGGCTCCATAATATTATGGTATGATCTCCTTATATCCATAACTTGCAACCTGAAAGAAAATTGTGTTTGCACATAGAGGAACGTGTCCTCCGCATTTAACCCATTCGTGCAGTGAAACACACACACACCAGTGAACACTAGGGGGCAGTGAACACACTTGCCCAGAGCAGGGGGCAGCCCCAAACCACGGACCGTCCTGTACCACGTGCCAGCAGTTGAAATAATCTATGGATCAGAGACAAAAAGGTGGCTCTAAGGTCCTCTAAACTGATGAACACTAAACTAACAAGTAACATCAGAAAGACAAACGCAAGACAATGGTGCAGTGCTTCACTGTGACTATAGAAACTAAGTACAGATGCTCAGGACCTGGGACTGTGACTAAACGTGACATGCTAGGGCAACTTGGATGATGTCGTCCTGACGCTGACTGTGTTCGTAATTGTGCCTTCAATGCTGAACCGTACGCGAAAGCAATAGGCGAGAACAGGTAGTGTGTCTGAATATGTAGTAAACAGTAGGTACTGACGTACTGCACCAGGGGACATTTTTTGGTATGCGAACACAACACACCGCGGTCTGATAATCTATCCCACAATTTAACTGGAGATGTGAAGGTGTTTGATGAAGAAAAGAAAATGTCAGAAAGCAGTGAATGTAAGCTGAGGTAATTATGTTATCTAGCTAGTTAGCCAGCCAATTTATTTGTCATACAGATAGTCCAGAAATGTATTTCAGTTACCGAGAGTATTCAATGTTCAGGATTCCAGTCGGTGGTGTTAGATTTGCATGCTAATGCCTGAATGTAGCTGTGTTTGGTCATTTTAGTAGCTATATTTATACACTGCTCAGTGAGGCTCGATGTCTTTGTATAAACTGTCGTGCAGAACAGATCTGAAGCACTTGGTGTTGGTGTCAATGTTTTCACATGAAGTTGATAAGATGGAGGGTGTAGCACTTGTTTTTTTTCTTCAGGTGACATGACGGGTACTGAGGGGTGACTTTCTCGATTCAGTCGAAAGAACTGAGCAAAACCTGCAGTGAGGTTTTCTCAAGTGCTGCACGTAATCTCTTGCTCCGCTCTTACGATAATGTATTCCAAAGTAGGAGAAATGAGGCTCTTTAAATAAAATATGACACGAAAGAATGGCCCAGAGACCCAAATGTGTCTTGCAGAAGGAGCAGAAAATCCTCCAGGCGTGAAAGAGGAAGGCAGGGACGTGAGCTCGCTAATTAAAGGAGACGCGAGGTGAAGTAAAGGAGAGAGGAACGGAAGGCGGATTTGTTTGTTCAGCCGAGGAGAGGCAAAGCTTCATAACTTCATGGTCAGTGACTACACCTGGTAAAGTAAATTAGTCTCATTTCCTCACGTTTTCTGTCTTAAAATTCATGAAGGTGAAGAAGAACGTTTTTAGATTTAGCCATTCTGTAGATAAAAGACACCAAGCTGCAGTGAAAATGGAAAAAAAAACCTGCTAGCAAGGTTCTACCTGGTTATTTGTGTTACAACACACAATACATGTGGATTTAAGACCACTGGCAGGTGACATGAACAACGTTGATTGTCTCATTACAGGGGTACCTGTCAAGACAAGGGGTGGGATATATTAGACAACAAGTGAACAGATATTTTCCAAAGCTGATGTGTTGGAAGCGGGAAAAATGGGCAAGTGTAGCCTGACTGACAAAAAAAAAAAACTGACCTTGTAAAACTGTTGTGTCTAGATGACTATGTCTTGTAGAGTGGGTCCCAGGATACAGTGGTTATTAACTTCCAAGAGTGGTGACCCAGTGACAGGGTCATTTGACAGCCAAGACTCACTGAGGGGTGGGGGGGGGGGGGGGAAGGCTTGACTCTGTGGTCTGATCCCACAGAAGATCACAGTAGAATCTTGGTGCTACAGATACTACAGCTGAAGAGGTTTTGTGGAGTCCATGTCCATGTCATGTCTGGTAGAGCTACAGGTTGATAAGAGGACAGTTAAGCAAAAAAAGTTGGATGCAACATAGTGGTTGTTTAGAATAAGGTTTAGCGACAAATTAGATTTGTGCCAATTGGTAGACATCCGTATCCAGAATGGCTTACATTTATCTTATTCACATGACTGAGTAGTTGAAGGTTAAGGGCCTTGGTCAAGGGCATGAAAGTGGCAGGTTGGTGGTGGTGGGTTTTGGGTCTTATTTAAATCACTAAGCTAAAACTACCATGAATTAACATATTAAGGCATATTACATTTCCGAAGATCTACCTGGTGCCCAGTGTTGAAACATAAAGTTCAGCATTCTACAACTGGGTCAATTTTCTTTCAGAAGTTTCCACCAAAATATACCGGAGGTCATGTAATAAAAATGTTTCCCAACATTGGAGAACTATCACAATTTACAAAAATTATGGCTGTAATAGAAAAATTCATGGCCATGAGATTCAGTTTGTCACTGAAATATTATCAACGTGCCTCAGTGTATTAATAAAAAATAACATTTCATTAAATAGAAATAAGTACAATAAAATTTTAATGTATTATAATGTATTATAATGTGATACAATTATTTAATCATTTAAAAAGAATATTTTATTTAAAATTTAAAAAAAGTATTTCCAATGTTTTAAAAGCTCTAATTACTGTGACAAAATTTATGGTTGTTGTTTGGTTTGCACAGTTAATGTTCATGCATGAATGATGAAAATATGCTGAAAAGAATGTGAAGTTTTGTAAAACACAAATAATAGCAGAGTGCTGTGAATAGAAACTGCGCCTGCTGAGTCTTTTAGACAATCTGGCACACAAGAAAATCTGGCTTGATTTTTTTAAAGGGGGTGGGGTGTGGGGGGCACTTAACCGTAGATGAGCCGCACTGCAACATTCAATAAAAGAGCAGCTCTCTGGAGGAGAAGATGTTTGACTGAATACAGGTCCATTTACCTCAACACAAGCTGCCTGTCCTTGCACCACTACTGACTCATCCTCACAACTCTCACATACACCACCACGAGCGTCAAAACACTCGTTTCTGTGAGTGTAATCAAGAGCTGAAGGCACTGAAGTAAAGAGAGACTTCAGCTAGAAAGGGGAAAATGTCTAGCTAAAATGAAAGAGCTCAAACAGGGAGAGAGAGGGGGGGGAGAGTTAGCAGTTAGCGGTTAGCAGTTTATTACAATGCCATTCGACTACACAGTGACAGTGGTGTCCTCACACATATCTACTTATAGACAGTGACGCAGCGGCGCTTTAGTCCTTTACTCTGTCCAGCTCTTTCGTCTTATTATCAGCTTCAACTTTCATACTAATTAGTGTGATTGCCTACTGCAATTGTTATCTGAAAGTCATATTCTTCTTCTTTTTATTATTCCACGCTTTTATTGTCCGGCTATCAACTCCTGCAAGTTTTGAGATATCTACACCGTTCCAACTCTAAAACATCCGTACTCTTGATGACAGGTGTGCATGTATACAGCTTTTGGATATCTGCACTCATTCACCCAGAACTCCTATTTTTGCCACTCTTTTTTGCCCCATTCATTTCTATAGGGAATCACAGTATTTGTTATTTATATAGGTAAAGGTTAATCGATCCAAGATATCGCCACCATTTCACCTTTAAACATCTGTCCCACTGACACACACACACACAGATACAATCATCTTTCAGAGCAATAGTATTTGCACCCCACCAACATTGCAGAGCTGCAATCACCCTCACATTTTCTTTATTATTATTCCACCCTTTTATTGTTCTGCTATCAACTCAGCAATTTTTGACGTATCAACACCATTCCAACTCTAAAATATCCGTTCTATTGATGACAGGTGTGCTTGTATACAGCTTTTGGATATCTGCACTCCTCCACCTGCCACTCCCATTTTTACTGCTCTTTTTTGCCCCATTAATTTCTATAGGAAATCACAGAATTTGTTGTTTATATAGGTAAAAAAAAAAAGCAAATCAATCTGAGATATCGCCACCATTTCAACTCTAAACATCCGACACACACACACACACACACACACACACACACACAAACATACAATCTGTCAGAGAAATAGTATTTGCACCCCACCAACACTGCAGAACTGCAATTACACTCACAGTTTCTTCATGAAATGCACCTCTCTAGCTCCACTATCACACTTCTTATTGTATATAGCAATAGCACCTGCAATTACAGTCACAGTTTCTTCAGGAAATGCACCTCTCTAGCTTCACTATCACACATCTTATTGTATATAGCAGTAGCACCTAGCTAAGCGGTCAGTCTCTGGCCTAACTCTGCACTGCCATCTGGGACTTTAAGTCCAATGTTTACATCAGCATGTCTACGTGTGGACATACACTCAGACACAAAAATGTGCAGCCACTGAGCCATTTGTGAAGAAAAGACTGTTCTATAATGCAATATCTGATGATTAAAGGCTTCTTTTAGACAGACAATCAAGATAAAACAGTCTACTCTGCTTACACTGAAGTGCCACAAAAACTGGTACAGACAAGCCTATGCAAAATACATAGGCTGGTTGTTAAGGTTTGGGTTTTTTTTTTTTTGGTTGGCATTCCACAGGACCCCTGGTACATCTAGAAATATCTCTGACAGGTGAACACTCCAACAGGACAATGCGAATACAAACACGTAGTTAGAAGAACACTCATCTGAGGTTGGGGTTTGGGGTTTGCACACATCTGGGATGTCATGCAACATGCTGTGGAACAGAGAAATCCTACACATTGGAATACAACAGAACTGTGGACCGTTCCGCAGGAAGTATGGCGTTCACTGCTTACAGACTATTTCCACAAGCCCGTGGAGTCTATTCCCTGTGGCAGACCTACCAAGTGTTGACTAGCACTAGACTGGTAGGTCAGTGCAAAGAATATTCCTTGTTTTTAGTAACATACATGACTGCTGACAAAATAAAATGCTTTCAGAAGATTAAAAAAATCTGTAGTGTGGGTTGTTTTTTTAATACACAAATTTCTAAATGAGTTTTAGAAATGTTCGAAAAAGTAATTAATAAAAAAAGTAGGGATGCAATTTCAGAGATACACCAACACCAGGCTATCACGTCTGCCACTTTTCACCCAGCATTAAAAACCTGCATTTAAAATGATTGTTGGAGCGTAATTAAGATCTACACACCATGTTTTCATTCTCAGGTTCACAGCAGACTGATTACACGATGGGCAGGGTGCTGCTGCTATCTCACTGTGCTCCTCCGTCACCACAATAATAAAGAAAATAATGACCTCGGAGCTGCTGATCATGTTGCGAGTCCCCGTGGAGAGGAAATCCATCTCTTCACTCACAACACAACAGTTCTGTCTTCACTACAAGATTTTACTTGTTATTCAGAAACACTCTGTTTGAAAATAAGACAAATCCATTATGTTCGGTAAATTGAAAACCTGTCATATGGAAATGAAACGTTCTGTTCAAACATCTTTTGAACCAGATTTCATTTAACTTGTAGGACATGTTAACACCACCTAGCCCAGGGTTCATTACTGTTATCTGTCACTCGAGAACATTATATTATATTATATTATATTATATTATATTATATTATATGCATAAAGAGAGAGAAATTAATAACAGTTAACTAATCCCAGTTAAAATGCCTTTCTACTTTCTATTTGTTTTTCTTTTACTAACATGACAAACAATATATTCTAAATTGCTTAAAGGTTGAAATTACACTAGGATATAAAAAGAATATTAAATGTTAAATATTTCAGAATAATAAATGCGTTTATGATTTTAGAACCTAACTAAGTGAATGTGAACAGAAGTGTACTGAATATTGTAGAATGTAAACAGAAGTGTATTAAATATTGAGAAATGAAAACAAACGTATATTGAATATTGTAAAACGGAAACAGACGTGTAGTGAATATTGTAGAATGTAAAGATAAGTACACTGAATATATAATATAATGTAAACAGAAGTGGACTGATTATATAATAGAATGTAAACAGAAGTGTACTGATTTTATAATAGAATGTAAACAGAAATGGACTGATTATATAATAGAATGTAAACAGAAGTGTACTGAATATATAATAGAATGTAAACAGAAGTGTACTGATTATATAATATAATGTAAACAGAAATGGACTGATTATATAATATAATGTAAGCAGAAGTGTACTGATTATATAATAGAATGTAAACAGAAGTGGACTGATTATATAATATAATGTAAACAGAAGTGGACTGATTATATAATAGAATGTAAACAGAAGTGTACTGAATATATAATAGAATGTAAACAGAAGTGGACTGATTTTATAATAAAATGTAAACAGAAGTGGACTGAATATATAATAGAATGTAAACAGAAGTGGACTGATTATATAATATAATGTAAACAGAAGTGTACTGAATATATAATAGAATGTAAACAGAAGTGTACTGAATATATAATAGAATGTAAACAGAAGTGTATTAAATATTGAAGAAGGTAAACAGAAGTGTACTGACTATTGTACTATGTTAGAGGCTGTTAGTTTTAAGTTTGTTAAAGCGTAAGGTTTGAAGTGGTAATACACTTATTTGCATTATAAATGAATAATAAATAAGATCAGCTAATCTGCTAGACCTAAATGTATCAGTCTTTAACAGAATGGAAAAATAGGTTTTGTTTGTTTGTTTTGCACCGTTAGATCTGCCGCCAACCCAATCCTCACTGCACCTACTTTTCTCTCTCTCTCTTTTTTTTTTTTACCTCAGGCTCAGAGGGCTTGTTCAGTTTTAATGAATGTATGAATAAATGAATGAATAAAACGTTCCATTTCAGTGCTTTCCAATAGCTGCTTAGACGTGTGATGGCTTACTGATGTATGGGTCATTTGTCTTCCGCGGAGAACCCTTGAAAAGGGGCGTGATCTAGTGCAGATTTCCATTACTGAGCAGTTTCTTCAGGGAACAATGAATAAATGCAGCGTTTAACCTTTATTTAAACTTGGGTTCTCCCTCCAGGCTTAACTGCACTCATCACTATTGAGCCAGCAGACCTTTATCTATGAAATAAGATCTCGACAGGGTGTTGCTTCACTATTGCTGCAGCCACTTATGGCCACTTATGTTACAACAAGGATTTTCATTGTGGTGGATACTTAAGAAATAAATGATGGTTTGGATTGTTCTAATACATTATCATTTCTACAGCAATAATTTGTTCACAGGAACTTTTACTATTACAGACCATCCATATAAACTCTACTGTTACGCAGATTTAAAATGTGCTATTTAAGAAAGAACATGTGATATTGTTTATATCTATTTATCAAGGCAATCTATGTTTTTTTTTTCTATTTAACTTCAGAAGAGCATGCGATGAGTAAGATGAAGAACTATTAAATTTGTTTTGTAGGTTGTCCACAAGGTTAAATAAAAACTCATTTGAAAAAATATAAAAAAAAGATGAAAATATTTCATTTAAAATTTTCATCAATGGCAAATTGCTGGGATAAAAGAGGAATGACACATTTCAGGATGTGCTGTTATAAAAAAAATAATCAACTTCAGGTTGATAACAGTAACACCACTTCATTACACCACCACGTTGTTGATTGTTTTTCTATAACCACATGGCACGGTGTTTAATTACTTACATAACTGCTGTTTCTGTGCTATCTTTGTACTACTAAATACGCAAATAAGCCTAGAAATAAATGTTAAAATGGAGCACTCAGAGATTTCTGTGGTGCTACGTGGTAATTATGAGTTTTCTGGCACTGAAATGCAGAGCCTATGCAAAATACAAAGCAACGCCACCTACGCACGTCATTGGTTGCACCTGCCAGTACATGTTTAAAGTGATAGACATGTATAGAACTGCAACTTTATCACAATTTAACTGATTTTTAACACGGTTTAATAGTTGGAGCTTGTGAGATGGGTCATTCTGAAGTAAAGTCTGGATCTTCACATACAACCATTTCAAAGTTGTAGCATGACTACAAGAATTCTGGCAAAACTTCATACCTGGCTGGAAAAAAGACTGGTTGAACGTGAACAGTGTTGGCTTGCAAGAATCATTTAACGCGACACGCATGCAACACTGCCTTAAGTGACATCAGAATTCAATCCTGAGGCCTCAACAAACATCAGCATGATGACTGTGTAACATTCCCTCCAAGATACAGATACCACTTCAGTGTATATTCTTTTATATATACATGGAGACCAAGACTATACATACCGATCTGATAGTCGTGGAGATATTCTTGACTGATTCTTGATATTCGAGCATGTCTACACCTCCACACCTACCAGAAATCCTAGAGCTAAAGTAGTTAATATAAATCATACTTCTTTCAGCCATGTCTATAACATCTAATGCTTTGTGCATGTCTGATTCTGTCCGACTGAAGAGGACACGTGGCGGTACAGCATGTGCTTTTACATCCTCATGAATTCAATGCTACAGGCTCTGAAAGTCTGAATCTAAATCTTAGACATGACCTTCAGACATTTGATCACCTGATGCTGCACAGGCGAATATAACAGCGCTTATGTAAAATACAGAGCCAGCCAATTTAGAGTCCACAAATGGCCGGGAATCGTAATTCTTTATCGACTGTACTCATAATGCAGGTGATAAAATGCAGGATGTTAAAGGGAATGAGATCATTTTGCAGCTAGTAACGCTTTTCAGTCAAGCTGTGCAGCTCGTCTGCTTCTCCTGCTTGTGGGTTTCACAGGTCTGTTTGTAAGATCAGGGCAGGACACTTCCTGTCACATGACACAAACTGTCCGATTACTTGGCAAAGACATATGTTGCACCATTTTGTGTTTTAATAATTTACCCACTGACTCAAGTGTTTAATATGCGACATACAGTACTGCTTTATACACGAACAGCCATAATATCAACACCACCTGCCTAAACAGACACAAAAACAGCTCTGACTCCACAAGACTACTAAAGATGGCATCTGGCACCAAGACCACCCCCCACCACCACCCCGACACACACACACGAGTGAGTCCTGGGTGTCCATGTCACTGGTTCATTGATTGTCCTTCCTTAGACCACTTTTGGTAGGTACTAACCACTGTATACTGGGACACACCCCACAAGCCCTTGTCAGATCCTTACACTTGCCCATTTTTCCTGCTTCCAACACATCAATTTCAAGAACTGACTGTTCACTTGCTGTCTAAACTATCCCACCCCTTGACACATGAATGGGATAACACGAACTAACCATGAATTTCCATGATAATAAACAAAATGCCATAATGACTGAATTCTCAAATTCTTAATTAATAAGGTGGTGATTAGTTTTCTATCACAGCAGCTCTGACAATGGTGAACATAACACACTTTATAATAACAGATCATTCAAAGGGATTTTATAGAGGACATCATACAGTTTATAATAAATCTGTTTACATAAAACAAGTTGTTACGCAAATGTAAAATTGTTGGTATGGTTAGAATTTCTGTTAAAAAAAAAGTTTACTATTTATTGAAGGAGTCTCCAGTGTCACATTAAACATTTCTCTGCCACATGATAAACTGGCTCCAGAATGGTATAGGGTTTGTTTAGCTGGCATACCATGGACCCCTGGTACATTTACAAAAGTGTCTGATAGCTGAACACTGTGTGTGCTTTTTTTCTGACGAGTTACACCAGTTTATGTCCTGCAATCATTCTGATGGGCTTCCAACAGGACAATGTGCCATAACACACATCTGAAGATGCCAAATTGTGGATAGAGGAACACTCATCTGAGTTTGGGGTTTTGTGGACCGTTCCGCAGGAAGTATGGTGTTCATTGCTTATGAGTCCATAGCTCATGAGGGAAAAACTAAAGTATTAGACTGGTGTACCAGTTTTTGGCAATTCAGAGTTTGTAAGTCTTAAGTAGATGTTGCACAAATTTGAATGGATAAAACATTTGATGTGCTTGTGGAATTGTGGAGCTGTTTATTTCATTCAAATCAGGCTTCACTGACCTTGTAATGAAAAAAAAAACGTGAGCAGCTGCTAAAGTCAAAGCAAACTCATTTTCTTCTCTCTTTTCTCTCTTTTATTGCACCGGAATTGCAAAAGCCCAAGAGGCAGTCATATGGCGTTGTGTCAGTCTCTTGGCCAAGCAGCGTCTTTAATGATTCATTAGTCCGGAGTGTCCAGCCTCTGTTGTGACGTTGCTGAAGATATAAGTGGAGCAGCGAGTCGATATTCCAGCATCAGAATAGCTCCCAGGGAAGACTGTTGTGTCTGATGGTTCCTCTGTGCCACCGAGCCTCAATCCAGTGCCAGACGTTTATGAGCCAAGTTCTCTGAATCCTGTGCCATTTCTGAGAAGCCTCGGGGAAAAGGAGAAGTAATGCACAAAGCGCTCTTGCTCTTCTTCCCCGTATGCTTGGGAAAGTGGATTTCCGCGCGCGACGCACTCGGAGTTCATCACTAGGAAAACCTTTGAGGCAGAAAAATCAAATGCAGTCTATACAAAAGAGTCTGCAACAAGAAAACGAACCGACTGTTTTATAGACGATGCCACTTTTAAAGCCATTCTTAATTGGTTGGGAAGGACGGAGGGGAAAATCGTTGAGACACTGTTTCATTTTATTTCAGCATGAGACTTCTCTGTCTTCATACTACACAGCCTTTATTTATCTTCTAGAGAGAAAACTTTAGGAACTACAGCTGTTTTATGCAGGTTCTGGTATAAAAAAAAATCAAATTTCATGATAATTGCCTACGGGAAACTCAATGCAAATATCAATCCAGTTAACACAGCTGTGAGAATAGAACGAAATCCATTTTTAATTGCTCAGCCAGGTCTGTGTTTGACTCTGCTTATTGAACCGCTGAAGAAATTGTATAATGGCAAATACAGAAGCATCAGAAGACCCAGGATGTCCTGAAGGTCATCGGTACACTGAAGTGCCAGAAAAACTGATTCAGCAAGCCTATGCAAAATGTCTTTGTATGCCGTATATTACAGTTACAGGACTAAGAAACCCAAACTGGTTCCAGCATGACACTGTCCCTGTACACCAGGCGAACTCCATGAAGTCATGGTTTGCCATGTTTCGCCTCAACTCCACTGAACACCTTTGGGATAAACTGGAATGCTGACTACACCTTAGTGCTCCTCACCAAACATCACTTATTATCAGACTCTAAGATGAAGTAGAAAGTCTTTCAAGAACAGTTGAGTTTTCCATTACAGCAAAGAGAAAATAAATCTGGAGTAGGATGTTCAGCAACGGTGTCCACAAACATTTGGCCATATGGTGTACTTTTAAAAATGAAAGGTGTTCAAATAGAGGTCTGAAAGGTTTCTTTCACATGGCGCACTCACCTAAGACCTTTTTTTAATCACATAGAGAGAAAGTAATTATCATCGTAAATCCTCTGAAAGCAGTGTTGGCAGATATGAAGTCACCTCATACCTACTCATACCTTCCTTTCAGATCTCTCTCTAAAGCACCTTGTCAGTTCAATTTCTACTCAATCAACAGCTCTCTCTACAGTATGTCAATAACTCGATAGAACATGATGTTGGAGCTGATTAAATGTGTCGTCCCTTTGTAACCAGAGTCGCATTAGTCACAACCGAGGCTGAGTGATATGATACAAACGAAAAATGCTCCATGTTGTGCTGTTAGAGGAAGACAGAGTTACTGTTACTACCCTGAAGCAGATTATTTTCCATTTGAATTTGAGTTACATTTATTTATTTATGACTGAAAAGGTCATCCATAGAAGTAGTTAAATTTCTATTCTCACTTACATTACAATAAAAATACTGAGAAACATTGAGAACTGTGAGCATTACAGACGAAGTGCTGACACTGGAGACTCCTTCGATCAACAATAACTCACAGTCACATTCAGTCCATTTATGTGGAGCATCTGCTTCTGTTGATGATCTGTTACTATAGAAACCATACCGTACTTGAACAAACACATTATATAAACTGTTAACCGACATCTTCTGACCAATCAGAGTCAAGCAAGGTTAAAACGTACTTTCCAAGAAGGCAATCCTATGCCAATAGGGATGAACATTTGAGGTTCAAGGACCCAACATTGGCATTAAGGAACAATGATGTGACATTTCAAGTGATATTGACTTGTAATACGCTATCGAACCTGCTCAAGCTTAGCATCAGTAAGAGTGTGTAAGTGGTGTCATTTAACCGCAGTATGGTCGATTGTTAATTCTTAAGCAACTCCACATTATAGCTGTAGGATTCCTGGTTGAATTTAAAACTCGGGTTACTGACTGTGAAAAGTTCCTGACCGTGTTCTCCCTGTGGGGTTCCTTCAGGTTAACTACTTTTCTCTAATCTCCAAATAGGTGGATTTCATATGGTACATTGCAACAAGGTGTGAATAAGGGTGTGATTGTATGTTTGTGCCTGGTGCCCTGTGATGGACTGGTGTCCCATGTGGGTTAGACTCCAGATACACCAAGACTCTCACCATGATAAAGCTTTTACTGACTCTAACAATAATATTTTCCACATGAATTTTACTTGCTGAATCAATGTTCATTAAGACGACCAGCCATAACATTAAAACCACAAAACTGCTGACAGGTGACGTGAATAATATTAATTTTCTCATTACAATGGCGCCTGTGAATAGTCGGTTTTCAAAATTGATGCGTTGGAAGTAGGAACAATGAGCAAGCCCAAGGATCTGAGGGACTTTGACAAGGACCACATTATAATGTTTAGCCCACTGGGTCAGACAATCTCCAAAACAGCAAATTTTATGGGCTGTTTCAGGTCTGCAATACCTACCAAAAGTGGCCCAAGGAAGGACAACCAGTGAACCGGTGACAGGATAACGGACGACCAAAACTCACTGATGTGTGTGAGAGGTGAAGACTTGCTTGTCTGGTCTGATCCAGAGAAGCATCTGTTGCCATTAACTTGGGATTAGATACCACGGGACACCTTCAGAGGTCTCATGGAGACCACGTCTTAATAGGTCAAAGCTGTTTAGGCAGGTAACAGGGTCACGAGCGAGCAAGTAACACTGTTGCATGTGGTGTGTGAAGGCTAGACTGCCTGGTCCGATCGCATAGAAGATCCACAGAAGGATCTATGTCGGTACCAGACACCACAGGACACCTTCAGAGGTCTTGTGGAGTCCATACCATGGTGGGTCAGAGCTGGTGGTTTTAATGTTAAGGCTGATTGGTGTACAGTCTACCCTCAGACCATCAGGTCAGGTCAGGTCCTATCAATGTTTGTTGGTCTTCAGTTTAAAGTCTGTTATCTTGTGTCACTGATCAGTACTGTTGAAGAACCTCCAGTCAATCTGTCTGACATGTCTATCAGATAGTTTCTGAGCATTTTGTCATGCTGTAATGATGATGCTGTATGAGTGATAGAGTATCATTCACACCTCCATTTGTCCTTCAATCAAAAAGAGAAGGTGAGAAGAAAATGATGATATAAAGCCACATTAAATTCATTCAGCTGTGTTTATCCAACACATACCTCTGTAATACAACTTTAATATCAATCAAACTGGACAGTAAAAACCTGTAATAGAAACAGAAACAGTACAAACATGGTGACTGGTGATCAGGTTTGTATTTCTGAGGTAAAATCATACCTGTAGGCTACTCACCTCAGCATCAGGGACTTTCCTCCTTCAGAAAACAACTCCGTTTTGCTTTTATTAACTCATCCTTCGGATACATATGAAAGCCAATTCCACAATCCGAGCATATCTCCTCGATAAAGCAAGATTTGTGTGAGATTTGTGTGAGTTTTCCCTCAGAAACAGAGCGCTCAGCCCTCAGCTCTGTGACTGAAGCGACTCAGTGACAGTTAGCGCCGTCCTCGAGACTGAAGGTTTTAAAAAAGCGGCACGCGCGGCGCTCAGCGTCTCCTTGGCAGCGCTGCATCAGTCTGATGCGATAACGAGGCGAGCAGTGTGGAAAGCCAAAAGCCCCATACACACTTTAAAATATACTGAAAAAAATTATAAACGCAACACTTTTGTTTTTGCTCCCATTTTTCATAAACTGAACTCAAGATCTAAGACTTTTTTCTATGTACAAAAAATGCCTTTTTCCTCTAATGTTGTTCATAAATTTGTCTAAATCTGTGTTAGTGAGCACTTCTCCTTTTCCGAGAGAATCCATCCACCTCACAGGTGTTGCATATCAAAATGCTGATTAGACAGCAGGATTATTGCACAGGTGTGCCTCAGGCTGGCCACAATAAAATACCACTCTACAGTGTGCGGTTTTAGCACACAGCACAATGCCACAGATGCCACAAGTTTTGAGGAAGTGTGCACTTGGTATCCTGACTGCAAAAACCACCAGGGGGCCTTATTGTGAATGTCAACGTTGTCGTGGCTCTTGGTGGTGGTGGATCTCCTCACGTAATCTTTGTACATTCAAAATGCCATCAATAAAATGCACCTGTATTCCATTATGCCTACCATAACCCCACTGCCACCATGGGCTACTCGATGCCACACATGGCTATTATTATTCTATTTAATGTATTTTTTTATGATGATTTGAGACTGTATTTATCAGACATTGCACCAAGAATCGAGGATCTTTGCAAAGCAAAGCAGGCTCAGGTCTCACATTAACATCACATAC
>JAOVVF010000042.1:1424475-1434673 GCA_028565595.1 Duopalatinus emarginatus | reverse complement strand
AATAATAATAATAATAACAATAATAATAATAATAATAATAATAATAATAATAATAATAATAATAATAATAATAAATACCACTTCTACTACTATTAATAATAATAATAATAATAATAATAATAATAATAATAATAATAATAATGCCTTATTAATTCTTAAATCTTAAACGTAAAACTTTTATAATTGAAGTTATTATTGATAATAGTCTTTATTATTATTATTATTATATAAAATAAAACTTTCATAATTTAATAATGTTAATTATTATTGTTGATAATATTATTTATTAGTAATAATAATAGTAATAGTATTAATGATTATTTTATTTATTTATTTATTCATTGCTACATGTCATGTCCTGGTACATGTTATATTAAAATAGAGTGAGGCTTACCATAGTCAGTGGTGTTAATGTTATGGCTGATTGGTATATAGTAATATATCAATAGATATTATAGCATGGTATTGTTGATTATTTTTTTCTAAGATCAGCACAGCTGATAATTACAGATTTATGTTAACATGGTCTTTATAATATGTTATCGTTTCCATAGTAACAGCTCCAGATCCTTAACAACCGGATTAAGTACATGTGCACTGATTGATATGATAATGGTATTTTCTGTCAGGAGGCATTTATCATTCATGGAAGGAGTCTCCAGTGTCAGTGTTTTATAACAGTATCAGGACAGGAGTTGACAATCATGCAGGGATTTTCTGTCTTAGGGACAAAAAAATGTAGCTGGAAATACATAAAAATGTTTGTCATATGTCATATAAGGGCAGCACGGTATTGCTGCAAGTAGTGTGTGTGCTACACAGCTCCAGAGATTTGGGGTTGTGGGTTCAAGCTTCGCTCTTGACTCTGTCTGAGGACGTAAATGTGTTCTCCCTGTGTTCACATAGGTTTTCGTCGGGCTCCGGGCTCACCACAACCCTGAAAGATATGTCAAATCTACATATATATAAATCTACTTATCCACGCTGCCCAGAAAGTAGTTGGGGGTTAGAAACCGACAGCCATTCTTATTTATTATTATTAACTTATTTTTTAAAAAATTATTACAATTTAAGGAATTTAAAGAAATACAACCGTACTGAAAATGCCGTGTGGATCATAGTGTAGTGGCTGTTAATTCAGGAGCTTCCCCACATGGTCCCTTATGATCCCTTTTGTCTGCTGGCCATGTTTCACACACACACACACACACACACACACACATGCTGTTTATTGTAGGCAGCAGATTTAATCTGCACCCCCCAATCGCTCTGCCTGTCGTACTCACTCCAGTGTATCCTTCATGCTTCTGAATTGCAGAAATATACATCAGAAGCTCAGTACGAAGCCGGAGCAGTGTTTACTGTCACAGCAAATTGATTCAGCACTGCCATGGACCAACGTGTAAAATATATATATATAAAAAAAGAAAAAAGAAAAGCTTTGTGCATGTCTGAGCGTTCTTTCAATTTTCCTCTTGAATAAGCGTTCATCAGATCACTGAGCTGAGTATATTTTAAAGAACAATCAGTCTGAGCTGAAAATCATTTAAAATGTGTCACACCATGTTGAGGGGAAGAGTGTAACAGCTCAAAATAAATAAAAAGCCCATTTCTAACAACAACTCTGTGTTATGGTGAGTAAATGAGAGCTGGGAGAGGGTTGTTGGGGTTGTTAGTGTGGGTAAGAGGGTTTGGTTGTTGGGGGTGTTGAGGTTGTTGGGGGTGTTAGGGTTATTGGGTTTGATAGAGTTGCTGGGGTTATTCGGGGTGTTAGGTTTGTTTGGGGTATTGAGGTTGCTGGAGCTGTTAAGGTTGTTGGGGTGTTGAGGTAGGTAATTGGGGTTGATATGGTTGTTGGGGTTATTGGGGTGTTGGGTTTGTTTGGGGTGTCATCTGTCCTCAGCTCTGTATCCCGATTGGTGGATCTGGTGGAACTGTTTGCCTAGAACCAAATGGTGGATCTGGTGGAACTGTTTGCCTAAAACCGATTGGTGGATCTGGTGGAACGGTTTGTCTAGAACCGATTGGTGGATCTGGTGGAACTGTTTGCCTAGAACCGATTGGTGGATCTGGTGGAACTGTTTGCCTAGAACCGATTGGTGGATCTGGTGGAACTGTTTGCCTAGAACCGATTGGTGGATGTGGCGGAACTGTTTGCTTGCACACAGAGGATTGGGGCCTCTGCATTTAACCCATCCATGCATTGAAACACACACAGACCAGTGAACACTAGGGGGCAGTGAACACACTTACCCAGAGTGGGGGCAGCCCCAAACCATGGCGCCTGGGGAGCAGTTGGGGGAGTTAGGGCACTTCAGTCGTGTCTTGCCCTGTGCAGGAATCGAACGTCACAATGTCCCCTACCCACTAGGCCATGGCTGCCTATTCCATAACAGAATGACTGGTGTCCCTCTAATAGACAGGCCTCTTTAACCTGTCCTCCTTTAACAAATGAAGCCCTGATTGTGGTGTTAAAGTGGGAGGTTAATATCAGTCAGCAGCTCCGGTGCAAAAGTAAACAGCTAATTATCAAACCTTATCATTTTAATTAATAAGTGAAAGATGAGTATTATGGGATTGTGCAGCAGATAATTAAATATCTGATTATCGATTACACCCAGTCAAGCAGAAAAGTGGAAATGAAATGCAATCTCAGAATGTTTATTATACAGACAGAGTCATTTCCAAGATGAAACAAAAGAATCAGTGTACTTGTTCTGCGGACACTGAGAATTCAAATCCAGAGCCCCAACCTCTCTCTCTCACACACACACACACACACACATACACACTCAAAGCAAACACAAAACACAAACAACCTTCACAGATCCTTCACCAGCTGGCAGTGAATCGTCCTCAGTTGTGATCACATGAAAAATGACAGCATCAACAAAGCAAGCTGCCAGCGCACGACGATTCGCCAAATCCTGCCAACAGCTTCCTGGCGGAGTGCAACAACATAATGAATTCCCACGTCTGTGATTACGATGGACTGTTTCTAAACAGTTGGTCGATAATCATATCTAAATAAGTCTGGAAAAAGCTAATCGCCCAACCCCCCTAATCCCCCCCTTCTCCCCCTCCCCTATCTTTCTGAACTGTCTGTATGTATAATTCCAGTCTGCGCTGTGAAATCATAATTGATGAATAGGAGATGATCTCTGACCTGGACACCCAGTTGACTTTTGACCCCGATCCCCAGAACACAGCGCCTACTCGATGCTAATGACGCAGACACGCTCTCGAACCGTACAATCGAATCTCATGCATATCAATGACCGAGCAATGCAAAGACAATTACAGACGTCAGATAAGATCTGTATCCTGAGTGCAGAGGAAACAGACGTGACACTGTTGGATCTCAACACTGGTCTAAATGTGTATTTAGCTCCCACTTTTCATCATATTTGCATGTTTGCTTATTTATGGTTAAGAGATTCAGTGTTCATAGACCACTGCTCATTGACCACTGTGCTTGTACACACAGAAACCGTTGACGAGCACAGGTGCCATTGCTATGTATTTTGCATAGGCCCGTCTGTACCAGTTTTTCTGCCACTTACATCCCAAAAAAGATCTAAAAAAGAACTTCTGCTAATGTTTTGGTGCTACAGAACACCATCAGTGAGCACCATACTTCCTGCAGAATGGTCTGTAGAATGTATTAAGGTCCTGGGTTCAATCCCCAGCATCTCCAGATGTTTCTTTAGGGGCAGCTGTAGGCTTGGGATTAAAGAACCCTCCTTCTGACCAGGAGGTCCCCGGTTCGAGCCCTGCAACAACCAAGACTCGACTAAAGAACCCTTGAGCAAGTCACCTAACTCACAAATGCTCCCCGGGTGTGGCAGATAAAGAGGCTGCCCACTGCTCTGGGCATGTGTGTGTTCACTGCCCCCCTAGTGTCCACTCAGGGGTATGTATGTATGGGTTAAATGCAGAGGTGAATTCCACTGCACAGTGGTCAAAAGAGTACTTTTCACTTTCACTTTCACAATTCAGTTGTATTCTGGGGTGTGATGGTGCATTGTGCTGATGGTATTTTACACACACTCAGCTGTACGCTTTGTATCAGATCTTTGAGAGGGCAGCCATGGCCTTGTGATCAGAAGGTCCCAGGTTTGATCCCCACAACGGACAAGACACAGCGAAAATACCTTTGAGCAAGGCACCGAATTCCACCAACTGCTCCCCAGGTACTGTGGTTTGGGGCTGCCCTCTACTCTGGACATGTTTGTTCACTTCCCTCTAGTGTTCACTGGTGTGTGTGTGTGTGTGTGTTTCACTGCTCACATTCCTCTGTGTGCAAACACAGTAGGCAAAATGTTCACTTTCACTTTTACTTCTTTCTTCATGACGGTTACTACACTAACATTACTACACTGTCAGTGGGTGTGGCTAAGCATCGTGTTCAGGAACATAACATATGACAACTAATCAGCTGATGAATAGGAAGAAAGGACAACCGGTTTCACTACAAGCACCTTTAACAGTAATGTGAGCTCGTACTAAATCGCCCCCACATGTGAAAGCGTGTGTGTTTCCTCTGATATGGTCTGGATTCACCACAGGCCCGACCAGGATAAAGCACAAAAACATGTTAAAGTGAAACTGAAAGCAAAACGTAAAACCTAAATAATTTAGCTTAAACACGCTCCAGTGACATATACCTGATAGTCCTCATGTCCACCATGTCCCTGCTATCACTCGTCTCTCACTTCGTATTCTTAACTTCATTTGATTTAACATGTCAGATCCTCCCCCACGCTGTCTGCGGCTATGTGTCTCTGTGCACTTTCAGTTAGCCGTGATCGCTCATGCACACACACACACACACACACACACAGCCTTCATCATGGTGCAGCTGTACTGTCTCACTTTCTCCTGGTTGGCCCCACCTGAGGGACCTGATATCCTATCTGTGCACATCCTGTCTCTCTGTTCATGCAAACGCCAAACTGAGGACTGTTTATTTACTATAAAATAATAATAAAATTAATGCTGGACATGTCTGCTGTGAACAGAATAATCGACTGCACTTGCGTCCTGACCCCACCCCCTTTAGCTAACTGATATATAACGACAGATTTATTCACCATAGTAACGGCTTGGCGGAGTCTTGAGGTCAGCGAGATGATTCATGGTGAGCACAACGCTGCCGCACTTCCTTCCACATTCTGAGCAGAAAGGCAGCTTTCAGAAACTCCCCTTGCTGGAGGTAGCCATAGCAACTGCTCTGAAGTCTGAGTATACCAGAATGATGGCTATTTAGTGAACATGCATTAGAGTGAGGCAGGAACACACCTCGGAGCAGAGCGACGTGTAATAAACGGGACAAAGTTGACACGTCTAGGAGGACCTGAATGCTTCTGAACATCCACCTGTGATCCAGGAGCCACCAGGATACGAATCTGGTCTGAATAGCTCAGCGTTCTCACTCACCTTTATACTAATCATCTCATATGTGTGTGAAAAAGTACACACACTACTTCATTGCTGTCGATTGATACTAAGATCTGGACTTTTGATTGACAGACCCATTGAACCTCTTACTTCTGCGTCATGATGCTGGAATTAAGTATTTCAGCTGTCCCACAAAAACCCTTTGGGGCAGCCGTGGGCTTGTCTTGTGGTTAAGGAACCAGCCTTGTGACTGGGAGGTCCCTGGTTCAATCCAAATATCAAAGACACCAAGGCACCTAATCCCCAAATGCTATGCAGGCACTGTTGATAGGAGCTACCCATTGCTCCGGGCAAGTGTGTTCACTGCCCCCTAGTGTGTGTGTGTTTCACTGCACATTTGGGTTAAATGTTGAGATCAAAGATTCCTTTGTGTGTACAAGCACAGAGGTCAATAAGTCACTTTATTTACCAGGCCTGAATATTCTCTAACACATCCGCAAACCTCTTCCAGATCAACAGTCCCTCTCACCCAGAACCTCGTCTATACCTACACTCTCAGATACACACATCATCCCAAACACAACTGAGACCTCTTTCCAGTTCACATTCAGATGCACCAACCCTTTTCCCAGACCATCAGCCTGTCTTCAAGATTTACTGTACTATGTCAGACCACCAGAAACCCTTCAGATCATGATCTCTGACTATGCTTACAGTATACCTGTTACAGACCCACAAACCTCCTTTCAGACTGAGATACACAGTAGTCATCCTTCTACAAGTAGCTAAAGGCATTTTTCCTGCCAAGCACCCAAAAGTTCTTTCTCATATAGACTTGTCTGTGATCTACCTACCCACAGACTCACTTTAGTTATGACAGACTGCCTGTCTGAGGCCTGCTCCCTTTTCTACCAGCATTATTGTCCATTACAGACCAACAAGACCTTCAGCTGAGATTCACAGACACATTCATATCTTTCTCTGACTCATAACACCTCAGGGACATAACCAAAAGATTCCCTCTGACTCATAATCAACTCTTTCATCATCATAACGAACTGATTTTGTCTGACTCATAACCAGCATATTCTGTCTGACTCATCACCAACAGATCTTCAGCAAACTCAGTTCAGTGAAAAGGGAATAAACTCACCCTGAACTCATCAAAAAGAAAAAGGACTTATTATAGACCTCCGGCAGAAAGGTGCAGGACACACACATCGCTGCAGATCTCTCCTGGACCACCACTACCATGACCGTGGTTAAGACGACACAGCAGAGGCTCAGAAACCTTCTGGACAAGCTGCTGATGTCCTACTACTGCTCCGCCATGGAGAGTGTCCTGGCGTACTGTATCTCAAAGTGGTTAAGAAAGCTCTGGGTTATTAATTTGAAGGTTTGGGGGTTCAAGCCCAAGCACCTTCAAATGCCACTACTGGGCACTTGAGCAAGGCCTCTGGCTGACCCTGTGCTCTGACCCCATCTAATGTATATGTGACTAATAAACAGACTAACTTCCATAAGTGAAAGTGCAATAGAATTGACCTCTGCATTTAACCCATCCATCAAGTCAAACACACACATACACACTAGGGGGCTATAAGCACACATGCCCAGTGTGGTGGGCAGCCCCTGTCCACAGCACCCAGGGAGCATTTGGGGTTAGGTGCCTTCAGTTAAGTCTTGGCGGTTGCAGGGATCAAACCTGAGACCTTTTGGTCCCAAGGCCAAAAGGCCCACAGCTGCCTCCCAGTCTGAGACCATGACCCTTTTCACAGACCCTTATTTGAGCTTCACAGATACTCCCCCAGCTTCATTATCCACCTCCTCCAGACAACCATCCCGTTTGTCAGATGGCGCAATCAAGCAAGGTGCTCACAGTTTCCTCGCTTCTAAGCTTTCAGCCAAACTGGTGTACAGAGCAGCCCTGGAATCACCTTTAACAACCCTGGAAACTGGGTCAGCCATTATCCTCAACCATGACAGGGAGAAGTGGATGATGGAGGTATGACCATGTGATGTGTGAACAACTGATTATTTTCTCTTACATGCTCTATCTCTCTCTCTCTCTGAGAGTTTTAGCAATGGGTGGCAGGAGGTCTGATCCTGGGGGGTGGGGCAGGGGTGGATCATGCTGTTTGTGGAGTGGATTTGTGAAAGTCTCTTTTCGCACAGCCTTAATAGCAGATTAAAACAGCCACTCTGAGAGATTAGGACATCATTCAGATGGTAGTTAGCATAGTGGTGGATTCGAACCAATAGGTGACATCAAAACTGGGCATTCATAAAGCTCTGAGTAACTTTAACTAGCACCAAATTGTGATGTCCAGACAATTGGATCAGATCATCTCCAAAACAGCAGATCTTGTATGGTGTGTCTCAATATACAGTGGTAAATACCCAACAAATGTGGTCCAAGGAAGGACAATCACTAAACCAGTGACAGGCTCACAGAGGCACACCATTTGGTCCCATCTCACAGAAGATCCTCAGAAGGATCTGTTTTTAACATCTACCACAGAACACCTTCAGAGGTCTTGTGGAGTCCATGCCTTGATGCATCAGAGCTGTTTAGGCAGATGGTGAAAGTGAAAGTGAAAATGAATTATTTGCCTACTAGAAGAATGTGACCTCCACATTTAACCCATACGTGCAGTGAAACACACACACCAGTGAACACTTGGGGTTCAGTGAACACACTTGCTCAGTATGGAGGGAAGCCCCAAACCATGGGACCCGGGGAGCAGTTACAGAAATCCCTCGCTACTTCGCGTTTCTTTTATCGTGGACTCACTCTTTTGCGGGTTTTCAAAAAATATTAATGTAAAATATTTATTGCGGTATTTTCGCTGTTTTGCGGGTTTTTGCGGTACTCCGTCTAAAGTATTTTTTCACATGCGTAGTACGTATTGTACAGTAATGTATAAATTTGATAAATTTTGCATAAGAAATCACAAAATGTATAAAAATGTATTAAAAATATTAATTCTAATATTAAAAGAATATTATAAATCATAAAAAAAATACCATTTACAGTAAATAGTGTATTTATTTTGCGGATGAATACACACCAAAAACAAAATGTAGTATTTGCGCCCGCTTGAGATGCTACTTGCCGACGTGAGATTGTACACAACACACGATTGGTTAATTGATGGAAAGCGACCAACCAGAGAATGCTGCTCTGTATCCCAGTCGCTGATTGGCTCAGTAACCGTCGCATCTCGTTTTCTTTCGCTGTGTGCAGCTACCCCCTCTGAGCTCTTCTATTTCACGCTTCACGTAGGTTTAAGAGTTTAAAACATTTTTATGAACATTTCAGTAGAAGTTTATTAAAAGGTACATGTACAGTATGGGAAAAGTTATTATGGGAATGGGAAACGGTTACGTATAAGAGTGTGGGGAGGGTTTAAATAATTAAATAATGTATAACTACTAAAATAAGTATAGCGTCCCTACTTTGTGGAAAGTATAGCGCCCCTACTTGGGTCTGGAACGGAACACCCGCAATAAGTGAGGGATTACTGTATATCTGAGATAACTGGAATAGCAAATGGCTTCGTATGGCTCACATGGAAAGTACAGTCTGTGTGCACTGTCAGTTATTTTGGTTTCAAAAAGGATAAAAAAATCCAGACATGTTTAAAAAAGTGATGAAACAAAGACCCTGTTGTTATTTTTACCCGATTAGATTCAGCGTAATGGGCTACAACACAATGCTGGTGAATAATACGATGATATCCTTTTATACGTGAAGTAAAATCCGTCTGTTGGTGGACTGCTGGACGCTGCGGCGTGTGAGATAAAGAGGAATGAAAGAAGCATTGAGGTGAAACGTGACTCACTGCTGAACACGCATCTCATTTAAATAATTTGCATTCGGAGCGAGGCGCTGGGTGGTTACGCTCCCTGACCCTCGCTGTGTTTGTCTCTGACCTACATTCGCCTCTTTCTCCGTGTGTGTACTGTGGCACATGTGGCATTGTGTGCCGTGTTTAGGGCAAACACCCCAAGCTTGGCATTCAGTGTGAGCGCACACACACACACACACAGTCACATCCACCACGAGTTGAACACACTCGTTCGTCTAAAATTTCCTCATTTTCTTTTGCTCTAAATGTCGAGTCTGATGTGTTTGAAGTGAAACTAATGAAGCAAACTTCAGAGAACAAACACTTAAAACCGGCTAGTCCTCTAACACTCGGGGAATTGAGACAGAGAGAGAGAGAGAGAGAGAGAGAGAGAGAGAGAGAGAGAGCAAATACAGAGAGATGAAACTGAGCTTCTAACAGCACGGTATCTTCATCTCACACACACACACTGAGAGCGTGAACACATAAAACATCTCAAAACCATGAAGAAACCTGGGGTGTGGGCCTACTTGTGTATTTACTGTACGAGAACGAGTGTGTGTGTGTGTGTGTGTGTGTGTGTGTGTGTGTGTAAGACAGAAAGTTAAAAGCTGAGTCAAATGTGAGTGCTGCTTTGATCTTTCAATGCTGGAGCAGAGGCAGCAGAACAGCCGAGGGGTTAACCTCGCTCCACCAGCTCCACACGCTCCGCTGCTACTGTTTCAGATCCTCCATCCTCTACCCGCTCCCATTTGCAATTCAAATCTCTCTCCACCTCACTTCCAGGCCAATATAAACATTTTCCCAGCTGGATTTCCTCATAATACACAGATAAAGACGAGGAGAGACATGCTGTTGTGCCGTAATGCATGTGTGTGTGTGTGTGTGTGTGGAATTAGTGTAGCCTAAATTTTATCCCTAAACATACAGAAAATCCTGGAGCAGAA
>JAOVVF010000042.1:1387787-1407299 GCA_028565595.1 Duopalatinus emarginatus | reverse complement strand
ACTCGTACTGGTAAAAGCGCAGACTCGTACTGGTAAAAGCGCAGACTCGCCCTCGTACTGGTAAAAGCGCAGACTTGCGCCGCTAAAAGCACATACATGTACCATTTAGAATTATTAATCTCTATTACGTTCCTCTCACTGACCCGTCTGTGTTTTATGACTGTACTCACACTAATATATTAAATATACTCTGTTTACTCAGAGCAGCGATGCTACAGGTAAATACGTCCCTCCTCATCTCCGTGAAGCGGCCGACAGCAAACGCAAAGCCGAGCTGGAGCGACTGAAACGCAACCTGAAGGGTCTGATAAACAGGTACGAGAGGATCCGAGTATAAACCATCGCCACGTGAGATACCTAACCTTGGTCACGTGACTGACCCTGTTTGTGATTGGCAGGTTGAGTGAACCCAACATGGGCTCCATCAGTGGGCAGGTGGAGGAGATGTACATGAGTAACAGTAGGAAGGACATGAACGACGCTCTGACTGAACTCCTGATGGCTGCCTGTGTGACTCCAGCACTGATGCCCGACAGGTAGCTAGGATTTTCATTTTATACGTTCTGCATCACAAAGAGCAGGAAGAACTAATAACTAGCACACGTTATCAAACGTATCTGGGATGTCCGGGAACATCGAAATCCTAGACCTCGGAATTTCAACAGAATTGTGGAAGTACGGTGTTTTTTTCCTACAGATTAATTCTGCAAGTTCCTGGAGACGGTGGCCTGTAGGGGGCCTGACAAATATACAACTAGACTCCACAAGACCTCTGAAGTTGTTCTGTACACTATGATATTAGCAACAGATCCTTCTATGAGATCTTCTGTGGGATCGGACCAGATGGCTCAGCCTACACACCTCTATATGGGCAAAAGTATTGGAACACCTACAGGACCTTTTATGACGTCCCTTTCTAAATCCATAGACATTAATATAGACTTGGTCCCACTTTAACAGCTTCCACTCTTCTATAAAAGATTTCTGCAGGATTTTGAAGGGTGTCTGTGGGAATTTTTGCCCATTTATTCAGACGTGAGGACCTGCTTCACAATCTCCATTGTAGCCAAAAATTGTCCTCCAATAAGAGTACTGTTACTTTAGAATAATGTGACTCAAGTAAAAGTAAAAAGTCGTCACCAGATTAATTATTTGAGTTCTGAGTAACTGCTGAGTGACGTCTTTGTTTAATAATCAGGACGTCGAATAATACACCTGAATGCACAAAAATATAAAACAGTTGGAGAAAATCTCTTAAACAACTAAAACAATAATAAATTAAATATTTACACAGTAACATTAATTACATTCTCTTCGGGTTGTTGTTAAACACACTCTGTCGTCTCTGCTGTTGTACTGGGCTTCTGTGCTGTTTTCCACTGGGATTTTGTGTGTGGTCATGTGACGGCTCGACTGGTGAAACCGAGTCAAACGTCGCTACTGGATACATTTGATTGGTGCGACGCAGTCATGTGACAGAGCCTCTGATGAAAGTCTTGACAAAGTGAAAGTGAAAAGTCTGCTGAATTAAAACTGCTCTTATAAGTACAATTTATCCAAAAAGCTGCTCGAGAAAATTTTAACAGAGTAAATGTAGCGCGTTACTACTCACCTCTGCTCAGCCATGGAAGACCGTGACACGAAGCTCCTGGTGCAGAGTTTTTGTGCTGATGTTGATGCCAGAGGAGGTTCAGAACAACTCTAATTGAGTTACTGAGTCAGTAAAGTGTTGTTGACTTAATCAGACGATGACCCTCAGCACTCTGTGACCCCACTCTGTAACTGTACATGCTCTGAGACTTCCTGTCCAAGTTACTCTGCTTCTTACACTTACATTCTTAAAACCCACCCCCAGTTGATTATTGAATCTCTGGAATGGAAGACTTGTTTGTTTCAGAACCACACTCGAGTCCACTGAGCTCTACTTTCAGAAGGGTTTCTGAAGGCAGACAGCGTGACTACCTGCCTGATTTTGTACACCTGCAATAACAGGACTGAACAAAACACCCGACGTTGAAAAACCAACAGCCATGTCCAAATACTTTTGTCCATACAGTGTATCAGGAGTTTTGGTTGTCCATCACGTCGTTTTGGTAAGTACTGACCACTGTATACTGACTGAGACCTGATGCCGTCTAGACATCATCAGGTTCACTCAGGTGTGTAGGAGGTGTCTGAGCCGATCCCAGGGAAGATCCACAGAAGGATCTGCTGCTAAGATCTTGGTTCCAGATGCCACAGAAAACCTTTGGAGGTCTTGTGGAGTCGTTTTTTTTTTTTTTTTGTAAGCCGTTTTGTCAGGTGGTGTTAATGTTACGGCTGATTTTCACCTCTTGTATGTTATTAGCGTGTTTAATGTTGCCTGTCTCCCTCCCCACCCCCCAGGCTGCTGATGGAGCACATGCTGTTAGTCAGCGTCCTGCACCACACAGTTGGACTGGAGGTAGTGTGTTTCCTATCACTCAGACTGTTACATGCCCTACGCTTTATTCCTCTTATACCACAGCAGTCTTTAGTGGTTTATTGTTCAGTAGTGTTCAGGACCTGCCCCTGTCTCTGTCTCTGTCCCTCAGGTTGGTGCTCATTTCCTGGAGACGGTGGTGCGGCGCTTCGACGAGACCCTGCGCGACGACTCCGTCACGGGTAAAGAGAGCTCTAACCTGGCCTCCATGATGGCGCACATGTACAACTTCCAGGTGGTGCACTCGCTGCTCCTGTTCGACGTGCTCAAGCGGCTGCTGGCTTCGTTCTCGCCGCACGACGTGGAGCTGCTGCTGCTGCTGCTGAGGAACGTGGGCTTCTCCCTGAGGAAGGACGACCCTCTGGGCCTGAAGGAGCTGATATCTGAAGCCCAACGCAAAGCCAGCTCTGAGGGGTCACGTTTCAGCGACCAGACCAGAGTAAGGAGCAGAGGACTCGGACACGAGTCCATCAGTTTTCTTCATCATGCAGTGGTTTAGAACATGAGCAGAGACTGGGGCTGGGCTTCTCTTATTCTCTGATCAAGCCCAAAAGAGAGAGAGAGAGAGAGTCTGTCTGTCTGTCTGTCTTTTTTCATGACAGTCTGCCCCCTCTTTTGCTTTCTCTTTCTCTCAGTTACTTTATCTCTTCCTGTCTCGTTATATCTGATTGCTTCACTCACTTTCTGTCAATCTCTCTGTCCTTGTCTGTCTCTCTGTCTCACTTACTTTCTCTGCCTGTCTGCCTGTCTGTCTGTCTGTCTCACTCAACTAATCTCTATTTTTCTTTGTTTCTCTCTCTCTGGCTCACTGACTTTATTTCTCTCTTTCTGTCTGTCATTAACTTTATCTGTCTCTTGCTCACTTTATCTTTTTCTCTGTCTGTCCGTCTCTCACTCACTTTGTCTCGCTCTATCTGCCTGTCTCTGTCTTTCTCATGTTATCTCTCTCTCTCTCTCTCTCTCTCTCTCTCTTTCTCTCTTTCTGCCTGTGTCTGACTATCTGTCTGTCTCTCCCCCAGGTGCGGTTCATGTTAGAGACCATGCTGGCACTGAAGAACAACGACATGCGGAAAATTCCAGGTTACGACCCCGAGCCTGTGGAGAGACTGAAGAAGCTGCAGCGCACTCTGGTGAGACACCACTAGAGGTCAACACACTACTATATTTCCGCCATATTTGTTAAAAGAGAAAAGCCCTGGGAGGCTGTAGGGCTTCATCACACATTCCAGCTGTTGATCAGTTTCCCATAACAGCATGACTTATTGTGGCGCGTTGTTGTGTCGTGAAGATTCAGAACCGGGCGAGCGGCACTGACGTCAAGCTCCGAGTTTCCTTGGAGAATCTTCTGGAAGCGCAGAGCGTCGGCCGCTGGTGGATTGTCGGCTCATCCTGGAGCGGCGCCCCCATGATTAATGCTGACAAACCGGCGACGGAGCCTGTCAAAGGAGCGCAGGTGAGAGAAATCAGAACAAACACAACTGGTACAAATACTCAAGCACCAGAAAAACTGGTACAGGTTTGGGGGCTGCCCCACCGCTCAGGGCAAGTGTGTTCACTGGTGTGTGTGTGTGTGTGTGTGTGTGTGTGTTTAACTGCACGGATGAGTTAAATGCGGAGGTCACATTCCTCTGTGTGCAAGCACAGTAGGCAAATATTTCATTTTCACTTTCACTTTCATATTTTCCTTTATAAAAAGCCTGATGTCTGATATCCCTGACGCTGTTTATCTCTCAGTTCAGCACCAAAGTGCTGGAGCTGGCACGGAAACAGCGCATGAACACGGACGTCCGGAGGAACATCTTCTGCGTCATCATGACCAGTGAAGATTACCTGGATGCCTTCGAGAAGCTGCTCAGGTTTTGTTCTCCGTTTCTTTTCTGCTCACCGCTTCCCGAAGCTCTCGTTCTCACTCGGTCCTACTCACTTTCCGCTGTCCTTTCTCTAGACTGGGTCTGAAAGGTCAGCAGGAGCGTGAGGTCGTTCACGTTCTGCTCGACTGCTCTCTGCAGGAGAAATCCTTCAACGGCTTCTACGCGGTTTTGGCTGAGAAGTTTTGCGCACATGACCGACGCTTCCAGGTAAAACACCAGCGATCACTTAACATCCTATGTTCCTGTAAGTCGTCAGGTTTGGCCTCCATGGATCGGACATGGTCGGTCCAGCTCACTCGGATTGTTTACTTGGTCTGTAACGATGTTTAGATACGTGAATCATTGAAGCATCCATATGAATGCCAGGACGCAAGCTTTCCGAACTGGTGTCCAAAGCGTCACACTGACTACTGATCGATTGACTGTTAAACATTTCTTCTTCCAGATGACTTTCCAGTTCTGTCTGTGGGATAAGTTCAAAGAACTGGCAACCCTGTCAAACAGTTCCTTTACAAACCTCATCCAGATGGTCACACACCTCTTGACCAAGAGCTCCCTTCCGCTCTCCATCCTCAAGGTAGGCAGAGATTAAATCATACATCGTTATAAACTATTATTATACAAGCTGCTGTACTGTAGTCTACACTGAAGTACCAGAAGTGGCAGGTCCCTCACAGGGCATGGACTCCACAAGCTTGTGGAAATAGGACCAGACTTCCTGCTGGAAGCTCCACAGTTCTGGTGTTCTGATGACTGAGGTGTGAAGAGCAAAACCACACACTCACATGAGTGTTCCTCTAAACATAATCTGGTGTCTCTAGACATGTTCTAGACAAACCCATCAGAATGAATGCAGGATATAAACTGGTGTAACAGTTTAGAGACGTTTGTAGATGTACCAGGGGTCCCATGCGATGACAGCCAAACAAACCCTACACCGTTATAAAGCCTCCATAGACATTGGTTACTTTATATACACCCTGGTGAACACAGTGAATGATGTTGCTATGTAGTTTCTGCTCTGTACCAGGTTATTTACAAATATGTACTGTATATATGCTGTTCTCTCTCTCTCTCTCTCTCTCTCTCTCCCTCTCTCTTTCTCTGTCTCTCAGGCTATAGAGTTTGGAGAACTTGATAAGCCCAAGGTCAAATTTTTGAGGCAGATCCTCTCCAAACTCTTACAGCAGACACCAGAGGAGGAGCTGATTCAGATTTTCAGCCGGTGAGTTTCTGGACCAGATGAACATCTGCACACACACAAGCAGACATACAGACCACTGAGGTTGCCTGCCTGACTTCAGGTCACTGCCATGGGGGACTGGTCATGTCCTAGTGGTTCGGGAACCGGTCTTGTGACAGGAAGTTCATGGGTTTAATCCCCCACACTGGGCAAGACATGTCTGAGGTGGAATTGAGCAAAGCTGAAGTAAGGTTTAAAAATCGAAATGTATCAAGTAGAAAATCAGGTTATAGTTTTATCATCAAGTTTTGTATTGGCTGCTGTTTGGCTCATTCCTGGTAGTATTCTACATTTACATTTACAGCAGAGGATTTTATCCAGAGTAACTCACAAGGTTACTGGTATTACAGGTAGGCCAACATTGGTGTAGCACACAGGGACTGGCTGCCCAGACCGGGAATCGAACCTCTCGCATGGGAGACAATGTACAACACCAACCACTAGCTCGAAGTACATTTGAATTTAGGTCTGTCAGCTGTGGTAGGTTCAGCTCATAGGTTTTGGATATTGAGAAATCGCTCTGGATATGAGCATCTGCTAAAGCTGTAAATGTAAAATAAGATGCAGGGAGTTTGACTCTGCTGACTGCGTGCACCACCATGATGTCGTAAATCAGACGAGGTAGAAAGTTCCCCTATTCACGGCTTGGAAGGTAAATGTCCGTTCTGTTGCACTTTCCGTGTTTGAGTACAGTGAATACAGGTCTGAGTAAACTGAAGCTAATTAAATGCTGATTTTGTTTGAAGTAGTTTTAACTGTATGAGATATAACACTAGTTTGCCTTAAGCACATTTTTAACTGAAAGGTGTATAATGAGCCGATCCGCTTGGGTAATAATGAGAAGCTGCTGAGTAAGTAAGTCAAGTCGTCTTTATTTTAATAGTACAGTTAAAGACGATGAGTAATAAAACAGAACAAATGAAGACAGAGGAGCTGTTTAAAGGATCGTCATTGGAGGAAGTGGAATGCCTAAGAAAATATTAAAAACATCTACTGTATAAAAAATACAGATGAGTTGTGCAGCAGAGCCGTGCAAACTTTTAAAAACTTTAAATTCATTTCTGTGTTTTACTGAATCTCCAAGACAATGAGAGAAATCGTTAACACTGCTTAAATTAATACAATACCAACATTTCTCATTAATACTAAATTAAAAACATCTGAAACTGACATGATAAAGTGACTCTAAGCAAACTCTACCTGCTGAAAAAATATAAACAAAAATAATATTAAAGAATAAATGTGAGTGATGTAAAGTTTAAATAAATAATTTTAGTAGTACAGGGGTAATGCTCTACTTTACTACCAGTCAGGAGACTTGTGGCTGTATTTTAGACCGACTATAAATGTGACTCAGATTCCTGAGTGCAGTTAAAATGATCAATAAGAGAAGAACTAAAAGCATGAATGACTGTTTCCAAATCCTTAAAATATTTATTTATTTAAATTTTCTTTACTCACACGCACGCACACCAGTGAACACTAGGGGGCAGTGAACACACTTGCCCGGAGCAGGGGGCAGCCCCAAACCACGGCGCCCGGGGAGCAGTAGGACAGTTGGATGCCTTGCTCAAGGGCACCTCACCACTAGGCCACAGCTGCTTTTAGTATTTGCTGTACTCTAAAGTTGAAAGAAGTGACCTGTCATAACAGTGTTTATTTTTTTTCTCAATCCTGTAAAAACCTCTGAGTTGTGCTGGAATCAGAAACTCAAACTCAGTGATGGGGTGGTGGGCATTCGTTTTTATTACTGCACCTCCCAGAGTGTTTTATTCTTCTTATACCACAGCAATTTACTGATGATTGCTATTGGTAAGTTTCAAACAGATAATGATTTTATATCCATTTAAGCAGAACTAATATAATTAACATATAACATGTTGGTCTCTGTTATCACGTACCTCTAGATAACCATAAGGTGCTTATAAAAGTGCTGAAAGATGCTGTTGTTATAACAACCGGACGCTGAATGAGCACTTGTGTTTTCTCTGTGACCAGGATTTCCGGAATCCCTAAACTTGGAATGCTATGTGAAGGACTGAAGCTCTTCATCAGACACTTTTTGCTTCGGAGTTCACAGCCCGAGGGAACGCTGCTCACCGAGAGGGCCGAGGTCGCCATCAGAGCCATGGAGGCGCGAGACACCAAGCTCAAACTCTAAAGCATAAAGACTTACTACCTGAGACTTTGTCCAGCAGGTGGCTCTTCAACCCAAATAATGAGGACCGCACTTCTCAGGACTCACTGTTTTACCTGTTCAGTATGTTTTTAGTGGAAGGAGCTTTCAGTGTCCAAAGCCAATTTACACTGGGGTCCTGAGGTGTGGAAAAAAATCAACAACACACTTGTTGGATTGACGATATTAAATATTCTTTATACTTCTGTAATCTGTAAAAAACCTGGAGGGTTCATCCTCAAATATTTTATTGTTGATGACAAAAGTGTCATGTTTTGTAACCTTTTCAATAAAGGTGTTCTTCAGATGATTTTGTAATGTTAGCAGTATGAGACATTTGGTGAATTTAATAAGTCATGCTGTTAAAATAATAATAATAAACATTTTATGGACTGTTTTTATATTTGTATTGGTGCAAAATGCTGCGAAATCAAGTAGTAACCGGTTGAAAAGCGATACGATCCTCGAGATAAAATAAGAAATGAGGTAAAAACATAAGAATGATGATCTATAAAGATAAATCTGCATAAATAAACAGAATAATGTGAAAACCAAAGCGGTCTGTACCAGGCTATAGCACAGCTAGCTATTCTGAGGTAACTATGGCTAAATCTTGAGTCAGATTTCTGAGAGAAATTAAACACTAAAAATGCATAAATGTTAAAAAGATTAAACTTTTGTAGGCTAGCTGACATGCTGACACAAACTGACGAGGTATTACCTGAGAGAAAATGAGGTAAAAGACCTACTTTTAAGAGAATCTGTGAGAGTAAAAACCTCATTTTTGTGCATTGTGTGACTGAACTTAATGCTAAGGGTGATTTGGAGGTCATGTGTCTGAGGTAAAACCTCACGCGCCCTCTGGGCCGCGCACGTGCGGTATGCTAACATTAACCTACGGAATCACAATTTTCCCTTTTCACACTGCAGATAAAATAAAAGACATAAACACTCAGTTAGTGTGTGTGTGTGTGTGTGTGTGTGTGTTGACGGGTGAAATATAGCAGTGACTCCTCCGCATAGCAGAGTCTCGCCGCTACATTCGAGGCCACCGCCTGATTAATTAGCAACATTAGCATCGGAGCGGGCGCGGAACGGTCAGAGCGCGTGAACAGGTCATCTAGGGTTAAAGGCTCTGAGGAGACATTTGTCCTCTCAGCAGCTTTCATTTAGCCTTCATTTAGCCCCCATTTAGCCTCAGTTGGCTTTTAACATAACAAGCTTTAGAAAAGTGACTGATTTTAAATGAAATAAGACCCTCCTGTAGATACCATAACACTCAGAGCTTTCTGGTGGTTACTAATGGATTATATTGTCTTTCTCCTGGTGTGTCATTGTTGTTAGTTATGTTTTCTTATTTTATTTGTTTTATTTATTCTTACATATTGACAGTAATGATTTTATAATGTTTTTATTAATAAAAAACATATTAAAAAATATTCAATATTTTCATTCCTTAATCTTTAACATATTGGGTTTCTTTGGCTGCAATCATTTTTTATTTTATTTTTTTATTGCCCTATTTTCTTGGATTTTAGTTTACTTTCAGGTTAAATCTTCACTTGTAGGACTTATTTTTGCTTTTCATGTGCCCCCCCATCAATGTTTTTTTTTTTTTTGTTTTTTTTTTTGTGGTTATTCATTCTTTTATTTATTTATTTTCTTTTTTGCATGAGAGTGTGTTTTCTCTAATAATAAATGAATAAATTTTGCACATGCTTGACATGTTACAAATAAACCACAAAAAACATAAACAACTACGTAAATACTTTCCAATGTCTGACTATTGCAAAACATTCACGGCTAAAGACTCCTTACACAACCATTACCTAAACGTCTCCTAACCAAAAACTTCATCATATGCACATTTCTGATCTGTTTATGTCAAACATTTACTGTAGAAATCTTTACTATAGAAACGAGAACCAGAGCATTAATATACCCTTGTGAATCTGTTAGACTACAGAGATCCGGTTATAGAAAATTAATCATCATCTTGAGTCCAATCAGAATAAAGAATTGAACAGCACTCTGGTGTACTATTGTATTGTCACCTGCTTCCTGTCTCTTTCTAATACGTACTGTTTCTGGAATTAGTTATAACTCGCAATTCACTGTCTCAACTCATAAATATGTGATATGTTTAAGATTCAAGATTCAAAGTTTTATTGTCACATACATAATCATAAACGGTACAACCTGCAGTGAAATGCTAATTTACTGTGGTTTATGTTTAACATTAACAACCTTATTTAAAGCAGTATTTCACAGTTCTCAGACTCTAGGAGACATTTTTGTCAAGTTGTCAAGTAAAACAAATTAAGACAATAAAGATAAAAATAGTCAATTAAATGTAATTACACTAGACAATAACTGAGAGGATTGGGGTAATAAAGTTGTAACCAAATGATCGAACTAACAATATAAACAAGAACGTTCAGGTGAATTTATTCAAGCATTTCAGATGTGCAACAATGTGCAACACCAAACATTTACATATTTCCACAAAATTCGAAGCAGTTTTACAGTAAGAATGTGAGAATAGTTTTGTTTCATGTTGCTATTATTTGTCACATGATTTTATTGATATATGATTTTTATATTACATTAGCTATTAATTGTATCCTATCAAACCGCAGCCCTTTGGTCAATGCAAATTAATTTATATGCAACTCTGTACTGATTTACTTACTTGCATTGAATACAGCCCTAATACGTTATTGATGTTGACAGATTTTTGCTGTATTGATACTTTGATTGTACTTATTAGCTATAAAATGTATGTGACCCACTAGACAACATGTCTGACCTGAGGTGCTGTCAAAAATATTAAAAACATTGTTACAAAACTTATTTAAAAAATTCAGCTCACTAGCCGAATTGTAGGTTTCTTCCTTTTGTCATCTCAGGGAGTTTTTCCTTGCCACTGTCGCCACCGCCTTGCTCATTAGGGATAAAATTTCTAAATTATTCTATAAATGTATATTTGACCCTTTTCATTATTTTCTGTAAAGCTGCTTTGGGACAATGTCCATTGTTAAAAGTGATACATTAATAAAATTGAATTGAATTAAATTATATCAACAAAATTTGTCTCACATGTCCGGTCCTTATGTCCCAGTGCCAGGCTGGGAGCACCGTCCTCGGCTCAGTTTGTTTCACTGACTGTAAGTCACAGATATGTGTATATTTCTTAATATATTTTAGACCAGGGTAACATAAAAATATGCATACTTTTAAAAGGTGTATTGACTGAAAAAAGGATGAGAAAAGCCGCTGTAGACTTTGTGTTTTAGTCCCTATGTCTGTTTTTAAGTTTTCCATCTGACCTCAGAGCTGCTGCTGTAATCATACCACCGTCTGATTGTGTAGGGTTTTTTATTCACAGTCTTTCATGTTGACTCAGGGAGACTTGTTCATTACACGTCCCGATTTCTATAATGGCTTTCCTGAAACTATCATTTGTCCAAAGCACAACACAGTTCCAATGAATTTGTGCTGACCTCTCAGTATTATTCCCATGGCTCAGTACTGAAAGGAAGATATCCAGTGATTTGTGATACCTTTATTACATTGTGTTATGTCCTGTGTTTTTGTTGTTGTTGTTGTTATTGTTGTTGTTGCCCAATTGATCAAGCCTAATCAGAGGTGTCAGCAGATCAAACGGTCTCGCAGCGACGCATCTTTGTTTTTCTCACCGACTCGCAGAGGGAGGCCAGGCCGTCTCGCGCAGATGGGCCACATTTCCGCGTCTCTGACAAAGCCAACATTGTCACCGTGTGTGAACGGAAACACAGTAACGGCAGGCCGGCCCTCTAAGATACACACAGGTGACCAGAGAGAGACAGAGTGTGAGTGCTGTGGGTGTTTATCTACGTGACTCTCTCTGTGTGTGTGTGTTTGGATCACACCTTCTACTGTTGGTTACCTCTTTTTGACCCTGTAATAGGAAGGAAATGAGGCTGATAACTGATCAGATATCAGACCAAGTGTTTACATGCAGCTCATTTTATGTGCTTCAATAGTGTTTTGATGAATTCTTATTGAATTTTTCCAATATCAGAGTGTGTATGGTTATAAAAGTCAGCTATAATGTTTATCAGTCTTCTTGTCCTCCAGAAAGCCTAATCATAAGCTAATATTAATGAACAACGAGGCTTTACATACCTCTTGTTGTAATCTCGTTTACTGTATGGTGTAGGTAAGAGAAGGAGGTCGGGAAAAGTTCACTGTCTGGTCAATGTCTAGAATTTGAGGAAAAAAAGAACAATATATTGTTTTTTACAACCGCGGTGAAATAATGATTTAGTGCTGCTGAAGTAGACATGAAACATGGAGGTGTGACTACTTTTATTTATTTTATTATGTTATATGTTATGTTATGTTATGTTATGTTATGTTATGTTATGTTATGTTATATGTTGTTATGTTATGTTATGTTATGTTATGGTATGTTATGGTATGTTATGGTATGTTATGGTATGTTATGGTATGTTATGTTACGTTATGTTATTTTTTGTTATCTTTTTATGTTATGTTATGTTGTATAGAACTTTTTTGAACAGTTTGTAGTTCTATTTTATTTATTATAATCTTTATTATTGTATTATTAAACATATTTCATTATTGTATTATATGGTAGTATATTAATTTTATTTAAACTTTAAAACTTAGCATATACAGTACACCCTTTCCATACATATATATATATATACACCCAGTGGTGTAGTCAGTTATTTACATTTTTATTTAATTTTTTTTTTATTTTACGTAGCATTTACTGTACAAATACACCCTTTCCTTATATATATATATATATATATTAGTGCTGTTAGTGTTAATGCTGTTGCCTCACAGTGAGACAAGTTCAATTCCCAGTCTGGGCTGTTCTGTGTGGAGTTTGTATGTTCTCCCCGTGTTTGAGTGGGTTTCCTCCAGGTGCTCCTGTTTCCTTCCACAGTCCAAAGACATGCCAGGTTGATCAGTCACTCTACATTGCCCGTAGGTGTGAGTGTGCTATGGATTGCACATATCCTTCGCCTAGGATGTTGGGATTGGCTGCAGCTTCCATGTGCCAGACTGGCAGGTTACAGAGGATACGAAGAAGAATACAATCTTAAACAGATAACATAATTATGACAACTCATTATGTTACATATAGCACTTTTATACTATATTACTAGGATAATTGTCCTTGTACAACTCATGGCAAATTAACAGCTTCACATAATGATTGACCATGTCACTGTTTCCTCTTTCTCATCACTATTTCTATCACATTTTACACAATAAATGTTTGTCATTCATCACGATTTCATTATATTCCGAGTTAAAATGATGCAATAAGAAAGCGGGAAACATAAAACACTGAAGCAGTCACCTGGACTGATGTGGTCTGACAGTCAATATTGGCACATGATTAATCCTTTAGAGCCAGAATGGCTGAACTTTATTCAGAGTCTAGACATCTATAAAGCTCCTGGGTTGGTCTTTTTTTCTTTTCAAACCCCAGTTTAATCTACAATAAAATTATTTCCATACTTGTCTATAGCTAATATGGAAGCCTTACAGAGGGGATTCATTACCGGATCATGGTGTCAGGAAATCACTGAACACACAAGACCAAATCTGGGCAGAATGAGCCATTTACTCCTCACCTGCTGTCCATTCAACCCCTGAGCACTGAGTTAATGTTTCCTCCTATTGTGTCTTAGGCTCTTATCTGCAGCTGGGCAAACCTGAGCTGAAATTGGGCTTCAGATCAATAACCAGTGGTTGGTCAAAGCCAGCTGAGAGCTGCGTAATGCTGCTGATTGGCCTGTTTATTTGAGTCGTTTGAGAAATGAATGACCATTAGAAAACCCAACTCATTTTACCTGGAAGGCCTCATTATAGCATTTGATTTTAATCTAGACGATCGCTCATGTACAGTACGCTTTTATTTGAAATTAATATGTTATACTCTGTTTGGCTCAGTTCGGTTGTTAAACCCTTTTCTGTTTTACTGTTATAATCATCTACAGTTTACACACACACACACACACACACACACACACACACACACACATCAATTTACACATATTTCACTCTTATATACCACTGTTTTATATTCCGTGCCGTTTCACTCCTGTTGTAGTCTATTGTTCTACCCTACAATGTTCCACCTTGTTATATTTCATCCACTCTGTGATCTTCCACTGTTCCATCACTGGTTTCACACTTTTATATATCACGCTGCTGTTTGTTTCAGTCAGTCATGTTACACATTGTAACTCTCAGTTTCAGCCTGATATCTTACACTGCTTTATGTTACTGTCTTTGAAGTTACACTAGTCCACTCTGTTATGGTAACATTGTAACTCTTAGTTTCAGACTGGTACGTTCCACTATTCCACCCTGTTATTTTACACCATGTTATGTTACACTTTGTTACATCCTGATATGTTACATTGCTTTATGTTACTCTCTGTTATTTTACACTCGTCCACCCTGTTATATTCCACTCTGTCATGTTACAGTTGTTCCACCCTGATATGTTACTTTGCGTTACGGCAATGTTACATGTTGTTACGCTCAGTTTGACCCTTACAGACATTGCTTCATGTTAATTTCTGCTAGGTCACACTAGTCCACTCTGTTATATTCCACTCTGTTATGGTTCACATTGTAACTCTAAGTTTCAGCCTGGTACGTTACACTATTCCACCCTGTTATTTTACACCATGTTACATTACACTTTGTTACATCCTGATATGTTACATTGCTTTATGTTGATCTCTTTGAAGTTACACTATTCCACCCTGTTATATTCCACTCTGTTATGATTCATATGTTACATTGCTCTGTTATTCTCTGGTATGTTACACTATTCCACCCTGTAATTTTACACCACATTACGTTACACTTTGTTACATCCTGATATGTTACCCTGCTTTATGTTGATATCTGTTCAGTTACAATAGTCCACCATGCTACATTAGGCTCAGTTGTTACACTATGTTACTCTCTGTTGTTTCACCCTGACGTGTTACACTGCTTTATGTTACTCCATTGTTACACTCTTTCATCCTGTTGTGTTACACCTCTGGTGTGTCATACTATTCCACTTTGTTACATTACACCATTATATTGCGCTCTGCTCTGTATCTGTTATGTTATACAATTCCACCCTGTTATATTACACTGTGCTACTAATCTGATTTGTTAAGTTCAATTCCATAAGTGTTTGAGTGTAGTAAATATTCACTTTAAACGTATAATCCCATTAAGTATAAATCCAGACAGTACCTGAATAACATAGAGGATTTGGAGAACATGGTGGTTTTCTGTTTGAGAATGAAAGTGGAAGTGGAAGAAGACATCCCTCAGTGTTGCAGGTTGGTGAAATCAATAGGTTCGTAGATTGATTCGATTCGAGGTGATGGCTATGAAGGAACTGGTTAAAAATGCTAATCTGATATAGTGTGAAAGTGGTTCAACGGGCTGATTACTCAGGCGCGTTAAAGCCTCGCCGTTAGCCTGAGGATCAAAGTCGGCCAACGCTCTTAAGTCATGCTCTGTATGCGCAACGCAGACGAGCGCCATAAACCAATCCCCCCCAATTAGCTCAGGACAAAATTAGAGGCACTTAACGTCCGACCGGATCGTTTCTCTCCGGCCGCATGCTGCTGAAGCCACAGGGTGGTGATTATATTTAAATTGGCTCTAATTGAGTCTACGGAGAGCTTCTTGGCAAAAAAAAGAAAAGACGAGCAGATAGATCACTGGGTTTATTAGCTTGTATTAATAGAAGAGGAAAATGCTCTCGCTGCTGAGAAATTGACTCGGAAGTCCCATTAAAGTGAGCAGCCGTGTAGGACTGCAGAGCCATCGCCTTCTCCTCTTCATCATTTTCTTTTCACGTTCGTCTTAAGTGAAAAAAGTCCTCCAGAGCTCTTAATCGAGGGTCATTTATCTGTTGCGTGTCCTCGAGGGTAGATTAATGAAAATGATGGCGCTAAGCTTTTCCAGCCAAGACCGGTTCGTTTACAGGGAACATTCGAGTAGTAGAGCACATTTTTACCTATAACAGGTTTCAAAACTTTGGGCTTTGTAATGGGACGGACACAGAGTACAGACCTGGACACTGTTTTATCACTGTAGGGTTTTGGTGCTGCATAAGTTAATTTATTATACGAGTCGATGTTGGGCAGTAAATCTGATATTTAATGTAAGGCGTCAAGTTATTACATACCGTCACTGTAACTGTAATGTCGAGTCGAGTCCTTAAACAGGGTATGAAATAATGGCCTTTCCCAATATGTGTCTGATGCCTATATTCGGTGTGTCAGCTTTCTACACGGGGTCAAGAATACCATATTAAATCATGCGTTTTATACATCCTACATACTGCACTTGTCCAACATGCTGCATACTGTATATAGTCTATATATACATAATAGCCTTCCTCACCCCTACATACTAAACTGTACGCAGTATCCAGTGTGATGGAATAGGACTTGTTACCCCATACTGTTGCACTCTGCATGGTGCGTCAGGTTTGATTTGGGACTGTTTCAGGATTCTGCTTCTTATGTCATGTCTATAAGGTAGGTGTTGTAGGATGGTGGTTAAGGAACCCGCCTTGGGACCAGAAGGTCGCAGGTTCAACTCTCGCAACCTAACCCCCAACTGCTCGACAGGCACTGCGGATAAGGGGTTTTTGTGCTGGACATGTGTGCTTCCTGCCCCCTTTTGTTTACTAGTGTGTATGTGTGTGTTTCTGTGCACGGATTGGTCGAACGCAGAGGTTAATTAGACTGTACAGTGGTCAGAGGCGGCCTCACTTATGTATAAGGACTAGGATATCAGTCAGCAAGTGGTTTTTATACGGGTTGCTGTTTGTCCGGAATTCCCACTCGGAATCAGGATTACACACACTAACTGCCCAGGACTAGGATGTGCTGGTTATTACACAATGAATTTGCACACCCTATGTAGTGCACGATATCAGATACGTATGGAATCTTGTCTGGGATCAAACTGAACTCTAGAGGTCACGGAGTCAAAAATAGAGCTTCACCCAAGCATAGTGCACTTGGTACAATCCCTACATAGGGTGTGAAATAATGGTGGTCCACACCCTATGTTCCTAAATCTGCCCACCTCGGGGCTCAATAATGTCTTATCTGATCTTGTAGTGCACGAGGTCCTTTCACACTCTATTAGGTGTCCAAGATGGGACTTATTTGGGGTTGAACACACACTCATCTGGTTGTTCAGGTGACAATATTGATATTTTTGCATTGTAGGTCCATTATATGGACTTATATGGTATTCATAATAGTGCTTCACACCCCACTGTGGGGCTTATTTAGGACTGACCTACATGTTACTTGCATAAAAATCATGTATGTTGTATGGATGTATATTTTTCCAGGGGACAGTTACTGCACTTTATGTCCACCACACTGGGAATTCTGGGATTCCAACAGCTCCGACCAGAAATCTCAGAAAACCAAAGACCTCTTGGTGTCGATTCGTGTTTCCGTAATGATTTTCGTGGTTGGTATTCCTGTTATAAATAGCCGATGCTTTATGCTCTGAGCTGCGCAGTGTGCTGACGGATGAGGAGCTGCTCAGAGGTTTTATTATTGCCCCTGCATTGCTGCGGCGGTGTGAAATGTTTCAGCCACACATTTGCACGGATTCGCGAGCTCTATATACAGCGATTCCCATGACCCGGCCAGGTCACACACAACACACACTCCTTATAGCACCAGTCTAGGCCTTGTCTGGTGAACAACACAAGACCTCATTGATGGAAGACTTTGTGCGCTTCTTTACGAAGTTCTCGAGCAGAACAGAACTCTAATGTATTATAAATTTTTTAAAAAAAGGACAATTTATTTGCATTTATTTAACCTACATGCAATTGTAAAGTCATTTTTTTTATAAATACAATATAGAAAAATAAACACATTTCCACACATAAACACTTTGACATGGTTACTGTTTTTTTTTTTCAACACAATACAGATGTCTTAGGGTCTAACAATCAAATGTGAAAGAAGGATTTGTATGAATTTCCGCTACCATATCATTGAAAATGTACATGCTTGATTTCGCACCGGTTGTATCCCAAATGCCTGCTGACTCTCTCTTAAGTGCCCTACATAAGAGGTGAAATAAAATCTTCCATGTAGTGCACGATACGCTTCCTCTAGGAGACATTTTGGATTTAGCCTGAAACATCTAGCTGTTCCCTGCTGCCTAGTAAGTGTGTATGAAATCAGGGCTTCTGGAGAATCTGTGCACTAGATAGGGTATGAAACAGTCTTAAGAGTCGTTTGAACCTTTCACTTGATGATTCTTCAGCCAGTTATAACATGTAATGAACACGTCACACCACCAAGATCCTTTCAGCTTCTCCAGAACCTGTATACCGGTTCTGCTGTGGTATCATTTCACAAAGAACCTTCTCAGACACCATCATGTTCAAGTCAGGATTTATGTATCCTATGAAATCCAAGGTACGACCTTCACCTCACTGCACCGATCAGCCGTAACATTAAAACAGCTCTAAACCATCAAGGCATGGACTTCTCAAGACATCTGAAGGGGTTCTGGGGTGTCTTCTGATCAGACCAGACAGTCAAGTCTTAACCCACCACCACCACCACCACCAACCCCTTCTTGGGTCCAGTAGTTGTCCTTCCTTAGACCACTTTTGCTAGGTACTTACTGCTATACACTGGGACACTCCACACAAGACGTGTTCTAGACATGACACTCTGTCAATCAGGTGCTTGCACTTGCCCATTTTTTTCTGCTTCCAACACATCAACTTCAACTAACTGATATGTCCCACCCCTTGACCTGACAAGTCACTGGTTTTAATGTTATGGCTGATCGGTGTATGTGAGATTCAGCTTCTAGATGTTCATATATAAGTAAATGACATGGAGTGATGGTTTCTACACTCAGAGATGTCCACTAGATACCCAACACAGAGCTATTGAAGGATTGGTGCACTAGGTAGGGTAGGACATTGTGGGCTCTGTGCCCTACATCCTCATTATTTAATGTTTTTACACAGCAATACCAGAAAGATTCCAAATCACCCTATGAAGTGCACTAGATGCCCAAAACAGGGAGGAGTTAGGATTCAGTCCACGTCTCAGTGTCCTTGAGCGTGTATCTACACCACCAGTCCCCAGAAAGCAGGACAAAAGAACACACATGCAGGATTTTCCCCGAAGGGAGCGTTCAGTGATGGTCTCAGGGTTGAGGGCTCATGTGGTTTCTCTCGTCCTCAGAGGAGAACTCGGAGGAATTGCACATGTACGAGTCCGCTTCCTCATCATCGTCATCACTGTCCCTGAAGTCCCTCAGTCTGCTGCCACCTTTAGCTGAATCGGGCTGCTCGCTCTTCTCCTTCTCTTTGGTTCCTTTGTGTTTCTCGGCAGCTTCCTGGGCTGCTTCTTGTTCTTTTGCTTTTTTGCTGCGCTTCCATTTCATGCGTCTGTTCTGAAACCAGATTTTTACCTGAAAAAAAAAATATTATTATTATTATTATTGTTGTTGTTGTTGTTGTTGTTATTTATTATTATTATTATTATTGTTGTTGTTGTTGTTGTTATTATTGTTATTATTATTATTATTATTGTTGTTGTTGTTGTTATTATTATTGTTATTATTATTATTATTATTGTTGTTGTTATTTAGTGTTATTATTATTATTATTATTATTATTATTATTATTATTATTATTGAGAACGTT
>JAOVVF010000042.1:1354072-1361572 GCA_028565595.1 Duopalatinus emarginatus | reverse complement strand
CTCGTATTAATATTGCTAATGGAAGGCTGCCTCTTGGCCATGTTTGGAGAAGAGCAGACACGAGGCCTGAGTTTGGGAGAAGACCGTTATGGCCTGCACTTAACCTGATGGGGTAATTAACCGGGGGTGGGGGGGCTTTTCTCCTCCGTCGCTCAGTTCAACGGACAACCTGACGTAGCTTCACACTCTCTCTTATTACCTCAGCGTTGTGTTTACTGCAGGGCACAATACCCAGAGTCCGGGTCATGTGGGTGGGGTGGGGGTGGGGGGTAGGGGGTTGAGTGGAGTGAGCGTGATTATGAAGTGGCGTTACTCCTGGCGATGCCTCAGGGACGTCCTCACCTATAGAAGTTGTGAAGTGTGGTCTTGTGAGAGAGGTGGAACACTGGCGTAAAAACCATGGCAGCGTGCGGGCTGGTGGTGACTCCATGCCGGGGTGGGGTGTGTTCAGTTCAGCACATGTTACAAACATGCTAGCATGGCGTTTTTGAATCGGCTACAGTGCAGAGGATTGTGGGTAATTTGCCGAGCCGAGCCGAGTGCAGTGTGGGGATCAGCCCTCAGTGATTAGACTCGATTAGAAATAAAAGCAGGCAGGATGGCAAACATGAGCGAGGGAGAGAGAGAGAGTGTGTGTGTGTGAGTGTGTGTGTGTGTGTGTGTGTGGTTAATTAGCAGTGTGTGCCGGGCTGTGACAGCTCATTTGTCTTCTCCGTCCTCCACCAATTGCCCACTAATGACCCTCATGCTGCCCTTTTAACTCAGACAGGCGGCCATTCTGACCCAAAGACAAATAAATTGTCCTTCTCTCTTTCCTGTCTTCTGTCCTCTCCTCTTTTTTCTCTCTTTTCTTTCTCAGTCCTCTCTTTTTTCCTGTTTTCTCTCTCGCTCCTGTCCTCTCTCTCATTCATCTTCTCTCCCTCTTTTCTGTCTTTTCTCTCCCTTTTCTTTTTCTTTTCTTATTCCTCGTTCTCTCCTTCTTCTCTGTCTTCTCTTTCTGTCTTCTCTCTCTCTCTCTCTCTGTCTCTCTCGCTCTCTCTCTCTCTCTCGCTCTCTCTCTCTCTCTGTCTCTCTCTCTGTCTCTTATCCCTTTCCCCTTTCTATTCTCTTTCTCACATCCAGCCTGAATCCTCTCTCTTTTTCCTTGTCTTTCTTACAGGTCATCACGAACCTGGTGAAGATGTTGAAGGCGCGAGACATCAGGAGGCCGTTCTGCCCTAAAGGTCACTGGCTGTCCCAAGAGGTCAACATCAGGGCGGATAAGGTGCGAAATCTCACTGAGCTCTGGACCGTACGTTACTGTTTCTATAGCAACAGGTCGTTTACACGTTTTTAAATAACACGTGTAAGCATGTGGTAGGACGTGTCTCTGTTTATAAGGAGACATCCCAGTGTCCCTCAGGTCCTCCAGTGTCCCTCAGGTCTTACTGAAAAAATGTAACACTGTCAAATCCTACACGTGTCTTTTCACTCTGTCTGAAACGGCTCTTTCCAAACGCTCAGTTTCACTGCCTTCACTAACAACTCACTGTTGACTCCGCCTCCTCTGCCACAGGGTGTGTCCGCAGGCGTGTTATGTAATACAGAGTGAGTTCAAGTGTGATGTTTGATAACGTTGAGATCTGGTGAATGAGAAAACTCTGAGTGTCAGATGATTGATACTGTAACCCAGGGCCGGGCAATATCGGGGGAAAAACCTCATCACGATATATTTGTTCATATCAGTCGATATTGATATATATGACAATATAACTCAAATCAATATTTTTTTTATAGGTAAAGGTTCTGTTTTGATTCTAAGTGAAAGGTGACGATATCAAAATCTCAAATTCTGGTTTAAATTTTATTTATTTTCCATCAGAAATACAGAAATGTTCTGTGGATGTAAATGTAATGTAATATAATGCACTATGTGAACTAAAATGTAAATTCCTCAGTCACATCCAAATAAAAACACAGCTAATAAAAAACACAAAGTCTGAATTCTGACCAAAGCTTCATGTTTTATGGAACTCACTAAATTAGTTGGTCAACCCCCAAATAAATAAAATCATCTTCATTTTTTTAAAATGATTAAATCTTAGATCTTTTAAATTTAGCAGGAAAACAAATTAAAACAAACAAATAAAAGTGTATAACTCCTCAGTATGAATTTAAATGTAAACAAAAGAAAACAAACTAAACAAACATTACCCGAGTTGTGAATTAGTTCTGGCCTGCACGCCTGCAGGAACCCAAACATTAGCATGTGGGCTAATCCGCTGCTACACCCTCGCTCTGTGCTGTGTGTGTCAACCGAACCTTAAACGGCTGTAACTCCAGTTCAGCCATGTGATTGGTTCAGTGCGGTGCTGTTCTCATTCTCATTGGCTGTTCGTGGTGTCTGTCAAAACATGGACGGGACCGATTTTATCAACGTGATATCGACTATGACTTATACTTCTATCAAGGAAACGTTATATCGCAATAACTATCGTTATCGTTTTATCGTCCAACTCCACCAACACACATACAGATATAACGGTACTTTTACAGGTGGTGAACCTCAGGCAGTAGGTGGAGGTGTTCAGATGGAGCGATGGTGTTGTTTTAATGAAGCCCCCGTGTGACATCACGAAGGACACGTAATCTGACTGGCAGGTTGAATCCTGTGTCTTATCCAGGCAGAGCAAACAAACCAGACTGGCTTTGTCTTATTTCATTAGTTTGACACACGGATGCATGTAGACGAGCTGATAAAGTGTGTTCTTTAAAATGAAGACAAAAACCACCTAAAAAATAAAATAAAAATACTTTAAGGTTGAATTTGTTTAAAAGATTCTTCAAGGAGCAAAGAAACAGACAGAGGATGAGTACTGTAGTGTTGAGTATTAAACATGAAAGTGGGAAAAATGTCAATAAATAAAATTAAATGTTTAAATAAAAAAATTTTAAAACTTTTTTTTAAATTAAAATTTTAATTGTTTTAAAATTTATTTCTTATATTATTTTTTTCACTTTAATTTTGTCTTGAAATATAGTTTCTGAGCTGTTTATTAATTTTTGTGTTTTAAAATCTGTTATCCTTTTTAAGTTATTACTTTTTTTAAAATTCTTTCTTGTATTTATATTTTTACTAATTCTAATGATCTGTCTTAAATTTATTTAAGTTGTTTATTAATTTTTTGTCTTAAAGCTTGCGTTATCTTTTTTAATTTTCATTACTTTTTATTATTTTTATTAATACATTTTTGTCCTAAATATATTTAACGCGCTTCGACTTAATAAATTTGCCTCACCTGAAGTCGTTTTATGTTTTAGATTATGATTACAACACGTTACTTTAGCTTTTTGTTTCAGTATCGGTAATTATTCTGCATACAATTAAATGCAGTCATTTAAAAGTAGTTGATTTTTTTTTATTGTATAATTAATTTTTTTTTTCTCCTCCAGGTGACTCAGCTGTACGTTCCCTCTGCTCGTCACGTGTGGAGGACGAGGCGTATGGGACGAATCGGGCCGCTCCAGTCCACGTTAGACGGTGAGATCCTGTGTATCTCGTCGCTCAGTTCCGGACTGGGTGATTCACTGAGTCACTGATTCACTGATTCACATTTAACGAGTTATTGATGCAGCCGGAGCTAATTAGTTAATTAATTCAGAGTTAATGCTGAGCTGGAGTGTGTGTTTCCTTACCTCCTGATTAAACTTGGCTGCGTGTGTGTGTGTGTGTGTGTGTGTGTGTGTGTGTGTGTGAATGAAACAACTAACCCACTTAGCCATGAGGGACGTGTTGAACATTAGACTAAAGACTAAAGGTGTGTCAGGTTTGTTTATCTGACACTCTATGGGACCCCTGGTACATCTCCAGACATCTGACAGGTGAACACAGGTCCGTCTGTCTGTCCTTCTGTCCACTGTTCTGATCCCACTTTGCCGTGTGTTTGGATCATTAATCGCTCAGATCAGGTTGTTTCCTGTCGTCTGTCCATCTACATGGTGCCACATGATCTCCCTGGAGTCGGTATCGGTGTCAGAGTCGTTATCGGAATCGATATTGTCATCGGAGTCGTTATCGGAGTCGTTATCGGAGTCGGTATCGGTAACGGAGTCGGTATCTGAGTCGGTATCAGAATCGGTAACGGAGTCGGTATTGGTATCAGAGTCGGTATCGATCCATCCCTGATAAATCCAGGGGTTCAGTTACACAAGCCGAGAGCGTCCGAGTGATACGGAGGCCTGAGTGGATTGAGTGAGTGTGTGTTAGTCTATCAGCCCGTGTGTCCGTGTGTGTGTTTGGTGTGAGAACTCCACAATAACAGCGTCTCTTGGGCATAGGTGCTTAAAAATTCAATTAGCCTAAGGCAGGTCACATCTGGCCCCCTGTTTGTCCGAAGCTCTTTCATTTCCCTAAATGGACGTTTTGCGGCGGTGATGAACGGCGTGCGCATTGACCGCGCAGCGCCATAACTCTCTCTCCGAGATGGAGCGCTGATGGCCGGATCACGGAGACCGAGAGGTAGGCTTGACTAATTGAGCAGAATAATTGCGCTGTATTAGCAGCGTGGCAGACAAATGATGCTTCACTGCTGCTGTTCCGGCACTTTCTGAACCCCCCTCCCCCCTCCCGACAGTCTCCATCAAACAGGACGCAGCTTTAATCCCAAACAAACGTCCTCGTAATGGACGCGGCCGACAGCTGGACGGACAGAGGGACAGAGGGACGGACGGAGGGACAGAGGGATGTGGAGTTAATTAAAAGTGAGCAGAGACAAACGCAGAATCCAGCAGACTGAACCTGGTCATATATCATACTACATCCACTCCGCTTCAGAAGTATTGGCACCCTGTGTACAAATAAGAGGATGAAACAGGAGGGACATGTCTCTCTGGTTGATTCACCCACCTCCTCTTCATATGGATCATCAGTTCCTGGTGTTCAGATGATCATCACGTCTGGTGTTGATTATAAATCTGTTCACCTCCTGGAGGAGTGGGGGAACATCCTCGAGATCGACGTCTCCGCTCGTCATTCGTTAAAATTTATTCGTCATCTGTGTTCCTGCTATCGAGGAGTCAAGGAATCAAATGTGAATCAGGAAATCAACTAAGGAATCAAATGAGGATACAAGGAGTCAAATGTGAATCAAGGAATTAACTGAGAATTTTTTAAATTCCTTATTCAAATAAATAATTAATTAAGGAAACAGGGAATTGAGATTGATGAACTGAATGAGGAATCAAGGAATCACATAAGGCATTAAATGAGGGATCAAGGAATCAAATGAGGAAATAAGAAAACAGTGAATCAAAGGACGCTGCATCAATTGAGGAATTGAATAAGGAATAGAAAAATCAATGAATCAATTGAGGGATCAGGGAATTGAAGGAGAAATCGAGGGATTGGATGAAGAATCGAGGAATCGAAAGAAAAATTAAGGAATTAATGGAGGAATCAATGAAGGAATCAAGGAATTGAATAAGGAATCAAAAAATGAATTGAGGAATCGAGGGATCAGATAAAGAATCTTTTGATTGCATCGTTTTACAATTTTGTTTAAAAAACGTCTTCCTATGTAGAATAAATAACGTGAAGAATAAATGGATAATTAAATAATGACAATGTTTATTTTATTTCTCCACAGTTGGCCTGGAGCCTCCGCCGCTGTCCGTGTCAGAGGAGAGACACCTGGCCATCCTCACAGAGCTGCCCTTTGTCGTGCCCTTCGAGGAGAGAGTCAAGGTACATATGTCTGTCCCCTCTGATTCACACTGTTCAATTCCCACCCATCACATGTCTCCCCCTATCATATGACACCAATCAGGGAGGGCGACCGCTGTCACATGATGAGTCACGTGCTGTCACTGCTTCTTTTTAAACTGTGAGCTCATGTAGCGTCAGTGGGAGGAGTAACACAGTCAGAGGAAAGCGCTCTCACCCGCTTCTGTATGAATTCTGGATGATATAGAGGGAGTGTTAAAGTCTCTCCCCTGTACCTGATTCCGCTGTCTAGACTCGAGTCTAGACTGTGTTTAATCATCATCTTAAATACTCTATATGTCATGAAGACTCTTCACACCGCCTCGTGTATGGCAGCAAAACAGAATCAGAAGTTTTTCGCACCAAAAAAACAAAATCCGCGCTTTCTTAATTACAAAATCTCGTTTATGGGTTTCAGATTTTAGTTTTTGGTGCGCAAAACTTTAGATCCGGTAGATTTTTGGTGCACGGATTTCCCTTTTTGCTGCGCGGATTTTGACGCCATACTCATGGTTCACTTCCTGTCTTGGCCAAAACAGTTGTTTATGCTCCACATGATTGGTGATCAGTAATAAATCATCATTCTCTCGTTTTTTTTTGTCTCCTCCAGATCTTCCAGAGATTGATCTATGCTGACAAACGGGACATACAAGGGGACGGTCCGTTCCTAGACGGCATCAACGTCACCATCCGGAGGAACTACATTTACGAGGACGCCTACGACAAACTGTCTCCGGAGAACGGTACGACCAAACAGTCTAGAAATCATCAGAATCAGTGCGTTAATATAAACCTGAGACACCGACAGAGCTGCTGTGATAGGAAACGAATCGACACCTTCTGACCAATCAGAGTCCAGACCTCAACCGTGCTGCTGTTTAGACAGTAAAGTGTCGATTCATCCACAATGGGCTGGGTTTAGTGTCTCATACTGGGGCTCCATAAACACCAACAACCAGAGACGAAAAGTTCAGCAACACCAAACAGAAACTCACCACAGCTTTCTTTATATATGCATAAATAGTGTTGTGGGCGTGGTGTATGTATGTCAGCTTTTTCACACCAACTATCACTCCGCTGACGTGTTGCTAAGTAACGGCGAAGTTTGTGTGCACAAGCCGCTACTTGTTTTGTATTTGTGTTTATTACAAAATGAGAAATGACTAAAATGGATGAGTTTCAAATAACCTTTGACCTGCAGCCGGTTTGGTCAGACTGAAGCCTGCTGAGCTGGATGATAAATGCACATCCTACAGAGCAGCCTTTTATTTATAACTGCACTATAAACAGAAACCTGCAGATTAACATGTAATCCATTACCCAAATAAGTAAGTAAGTAAATAAACAAACAATATTTCAGTTCTAAATTAATTTTATTTTTAGCTTTTTGTCTTTTATTTACCACTCAGTGTCTGGTGATTCGATTTGATTCCATTTTTTTTTTTTTTTCGTTTCGATTCAGGAACGATTTTCCTATTCAAATTGTCTATAAATTTTATTTCAGTTATGTGATTGACAAGATAAAATGACAATGTTAACCAATCGAACATTCATTTAAAACAATACTTTTAGCTTCCTTACTGTATTAATTTTTTTACCTTATTTTTAGGCTGTCAAACGATGAAAATTTTTTAATCACGATTAATATCAGAATTTCATATAGTTAAACGCGATTAATCACACTTTTTAATCTATGTAAATGAATAAAGCTTTAAAGTGAAATGTTACAATTAAAATGTTGAACACATGTTATGCTAAAA
>JAOVVF010000042.1:1318218-1331281 GCA_028565595.1 Duopalatinus emarginatus | reverse complement strand
CCCTGCATGCATTGTTTGTGGTGTGTCTGTGCACCTTTAAGATTATTTTACAGAACTCTGCATGCAGGGTCTCAATCAGTCTCAATCTTTCTCTCTCTGTCTCTCTCTGTCTGTCTCGCTTTCTCTGTCTCTCTCTCTTATTCTCTTTCTCTCTCTCTCTGTCTCTCTTTGTCTCTGTCTCTCTCTGTCTTTCTCTCTCTCTTTGTCTCTCTGTCTCTCTTTCTGTCTTGCTTTCTGTCTCTCTCTATTATTCACTTTCTCTGTCTCTCTGTCTCTCTTTGTCTCTGTCTCTGTCTTTCTCTCTTTGTCTCTCTGTCTCTCTCCCTCTGTCTCGCTTTCTCTGTCTCTCTCTGTCTTTCTCTCTTCATCTCTGTCTCTCTCTCTGGGTGTCTCTCTATCTCTCTCTCTCTTTGTCCGTCTGTCTCTCTAATTCTTTCTTTCCCCTTATGTTCTCTCTGTCTTTCTCTGCTTCACACTCTCTCTCTCCCTCCCTCTCTGTCTCTCTCTGTCTTTGTATGTCTTTCTCTTCCTTCTGTTTTTGTCTCTCTGACTCCATTTCTCCTTCTCATGCACTCTTTTTCTCCATACCTCTCAATCTTTCTTTCTCTGTCTCTGTCTGTCTCTCCATCTTTCTCTCTCTCTCTCTCTCTCTCTCTCTCTCTCTCTGTGTCTCTGTGTGTTTTTCTATATCTCTCTCAACTCTTTCTCCATCATAAAATACAATAAACTAAGATAAGATACAGTAAAATAGAATATATAGATATAATGTGTGTGTGTGTGTGTGTGTGTGTGTGTCTCTCTCTTTCTCTGACACCTTTTTCTCCATCTCTGTCTTTCTCTGCATCTCTCCTTCATCTCTCCCTCCCCATCTTTCTCTATCATTCTATCTACCTCTCTTCATCGCTCTTTCTGTCTCTCCCCATCATCCTGTCTCCTGTCTCTCTCTGTCCCCTCTGCTTCTCTCTCTCTCTCTCTCTCTCTCAGTCTCTCCCTCCTCCTCTCTGACGTGTGGTGCACAGAAAGGTCTAATTGGGTCTTAAAAAGCCGACTTGTCCCGCTCCTATGAGGGATTGATTTCAATTATGGTGAGATTTATTCAGGCCTGTTACCTTATAATGGATTACAGCTCGCAAACTTAATGCTGCAGACCGTGAATCACGTCACGCGCACAGCGGCGTCGTTACAGCTCTCGAGGTCGACTCGTTTAACACCGGAATATCAGAAGTGAAGTGTTTCATCCCTGAGAATTCATTAGGGCTGGACAGATGGTCCCAGACGGTTAGTTCTATGAAGAGCGTGACTGCAGATCAATGCTGAAGATGTTTTACTCAGTGGTAACATCCTCAAAGTCACAGATGTACATGGACAACAGCACACGGCTGTGTGCTGTGTGCTAATCTATATACAGTGTAGATTATAGTTTCAGGTGCCTGAAAATCCAGTACAGACGAGCCTGTGTGAGCTGCTCCGTTCCATGGGACCCCTGAGACATCTACGAACGTCTCTGACAGGTGAATACGGTGTGGGCCTTGTTTCTGACATTGTTCATGTCCTGCATTCATTCTGATGGGTTTGTCCTCTTCCAACAGGACAATGCGCCACCACAGACGTCTAGAGACACCAAATTACAGTTAAAGAAACATTAATCTGAGTTTGGGGTTTAGTCATTCTCACCTAAATCACCTGGTCTCAGAATGGTGGACCCTTCAACAGGAAGCTTGTGGAGTCCATGTCCCATAGGAAAGTATTAGACTGGTGGACCAGTTCTTCTTGCACTTCAGTGTGTACCATGACACATCTATACAACACTCAGAGAAGTAGCAAGTAGCTCAGGGTCCTTCATTTATAGACGTGTCCAGGACTAGTGGTATAACTGCACAAGACACGTTCTTGCGTAGTTTTGTTATTATTTTGCTGATTTCTTGGCACCGCTTCTCCAGTGAGGTTTTTTAGGATTTCGACACCTTTCCTGCTCTCACAGGTCTGTCTTAGTGTTGTGTAACACTACTGAGTTTGTACACAACTGTTTGATAGACTAGTTTTTTCATGGCTGAATTTAATCCCTTATTATACTATAGAAATAAAGAGGGGATAATTCCAAAATTTGGAAAACTTTCAAAATGTAAGTACATCCAATATGGCTGTCGGAGTTAGATGTTGGTGTTTTGTTTTTCTTGGTATGTCAACCTGACAGCAATAAATACTGATTCCAGATCCCTATTCATAAACGTACAAAAATTCATAATTAAACACAAAAACTTAAATTAAATTATTTATTTATAGTTAATGTTTTCAATTACAAGATTACAGTGAATTGAATTATTATCATAAAACCTGTTTTCCCAATTTTAAGCTTGTCTTGCTCTATTGGAAGCAAATTGCAGTTCTAATTTTTAGCATTTATTTTGAGTATGAAGCAAAATTAACATTAAAACCTAAAACAAGTTTATATCTTATTAAATATAATTTTAAATTCTCAGAATACAAAAGATTAGATAAATATCCCCTATTCAACATGTTAAGATATATTTGTTTGCAACTGCAGATTTCTGAAACTACTGACACAAATTTCTACAAGTTATTTAGGAACTAAAATGTTTAAAACAAATTTCTATAAAACAGACAGATCAGACCTTCATTTCTAATGAACACAGATTTTTAATAATAATCACCTGTTGGCTAAATTCGGGTTTTAATAATGCTGGATGAATGATTTGTAAAGATTTGGTTTGAAAACTAGGCAACAATAAACAGAACAAAATTTGTCTGGTCTAAAATAGTAGCTACTGCAGACGAAACTGAATGGTTTTAGAAACACCACCCAGAGCCTTAAACCAGTTAAGGTTTCTCCAGTGGAATCAATTAAGGAAAAGTTTCTGAAGACCTGCACCAGGAACCTTTGGAAAAACACACATGTACAGTTGTAGTGACAAAGGTTTTGTTATAATGTGGTTTAATGTTTAATCTCAAGTCTTTAATTTTTGGACAGATCTGAGGTTAAACAGGATGTAATAATCTTAGAAACGACAATGAAAATGTTTTTTCACTTACATAATTTTGTAAAATTGGGTAAAATGGCAGAGTAAGAAAAGATAAGAAAAGTTTTGTTATTCTTGTTAAAATAATGAAAGTTAAATTAACTTAAGAAGCTTATTAAGTACTCCAGTCTCGCAAAATTGGAACCTGTGTAGACACTCAACTTCACAATTTATTCGAGAACTGAGATAGACCACATGCAGTTTAGTTGTAGAACACAAATAGAGATGGTTATTGTTTTATATCTTTTATTAAATTGTAAGCACTTGTTTCAGGTTGCCCAATAATTTACACATATGAAATACTGGTACAGGTTTGTAGCACAATCAGATGAGATTATATGTGACATTTAAATGGTGTTGTTCTGCCACTTCTTGAGTTTGATCGCCACCTTGTGGTAAAATTAGAATTTATATAGAATTTATATCTACTAGATATCTACTACATTAGTCTAGTGTGTCTTACTCTAATTACGCTTTTACACCACACACCATATTTATGTTTAAGTTGACAAATTATGTTAAATTATGTTCATGTTGACAAATCTCTTTTTACAGCAACTGATAGTAAGTAGCAGATTGACAGCAACTTAGTCTTATGGTACCGTAGACTAATAGTTACTTACAGTCTCATAGTAGTTTATAGAAACCTACAGCAACTTACAGTACTCTACAGTTTTACAATATTAACTTACAGGCTTAGTAACGTAGTCTTGTAGTAACTTTGTCTTATAGAAACTTACATTACTTGAACAGTCTGATTGTAACTTAGACTTACTGTAACCTACTACATTGATGTGAAAATGAACAAGGATTTTCTAGAATTCAACATGTAGACTGCAATATAACTAAAATATGGGAAAAAAGGAAGAAAACATAAATCTCACTTCAAATTAGAGCAATAAAATCATACTTTCACAAAAATATGGGGCAGCTGTGGGCCTGTAGTTAAGAAACTAAGTCTTAAGTCTTAAGTCTTGTGGCTAGAAAGTCGCTGGTGGCTCGATCCCTGTAACAGACAAGACTGACCTGCCCTTGAGCAGAACACCTTACCCTAACTGCTTCCTGGGTGCCACAGATAGGGTTGCCCACTGCTCCAGGCAAGTGTGTTCATTGTCCCCTAGTGTGTTTCACTGCATGGATTGGTTAAACGCAGAGGTCAGATTCCTCTGTGTGCAAGCACAGTTGGTCAATAAGTGGTTCCGTTTCAATTACAGCTACTGACAGGATGTGCCAGTAAGTAAAATGTGCTAATTTGTAATTGGAGTTCCACACCTCTGAGTGTGGATATTTATGAAGTTGCAATTTTCAATAGGTTACAATAAACTTTACATTTGTGAGTAATGTCGCAAACTGGATTGATGCACCATTGCTACAAACAACACATTGGCACTTTTTTTCTATATAGCAGGGGATTATTTATAATCACACCATCCATGTCACCTTCCTTTGGTTCCTCTCAAGGTTTCTTGTCATCTCAGGGAGTGTCAGTTGTTAAACGTGCTATATAAATAAAATGACATTGAATATTGTATGTGTTATTGGTCAGTCCCTCCTGACATTAGACTAAGTATAACATATATCATTACCTAAAATGTAATTGACGTCACCACCTTTGGTACTGGTTTACGTGCGAAAGTGGTTCAAGTTTCATTTACTGAATACGCAACAGTTGGTTAGCAGAATGAGGACGACACTTATATTTCATATTCATACTTCCTTCATTCTGTCCCTAAGATTCAACACTGCTGTAGACTTATTTTTAGCTTCATCATGTTTGTCTTGTTCACACCTTTTACCCTCCCTTTTTATTTATTTAATTACGTACTTACTTAATTTCCTTCTTACTTCCTTATTTTAATCGAATGGGTGTTCCTGTCGTGCGTATATTATACATTCGTGAGCATAAAAGTCAGTAATGAATGTTATAACTTAATCAAGTGAAAGTACATTTCCGCATGTTATGGCCTGAAATTGCACAAGTGAATTCATCATGTCCAAGTTGAAAAGAAAATGGAGAAACTCCACACATCTGAGATCAGAATGGAAAAATGGGATCCTGGAGCTGCACCATTACCAACAAACATGGCTCCTTGTAGGTGTCAGGTATTTTTCTTCATCTCTCACCATATCTGACATGCCAAGTATAAATATAAACATGGACACATCCACGAAGTCCTTTATGATCTCTCAGAGCTGCTCTAAATGCATTTTTACAGTGACTATTAGTACTGCTCTGCTGTACTGAACTTCAAACAGTCGATGGTTGTTGATGATGACCTTCTCAAACCAGCACTTAGTATAGTCAGCTTTGCAGATTTAATCAAGTACTGTGTTTGTATATTAACTGATCTAAAGAACTCTAAAAAACGAATGTAAAGAAGGGAGTAAACAAGGGGAATTTAACACTGTTCACAGTGTGTGTATGCCATGTTGATTTCACATCACCCAATGAACAGGAAAGGAACTGGTAGCTGAGCCCACCACCCAAAGTTGATGGAGTAAATATTCAAGTTGAGGGTGGATTTTAGCGATTGGACTTGGGGAACCTGCAGCATGTATGATCGGAAAGATCTAGAAGCTTTAAATAGATCTTGGTGAGCTGGAATAGTACAACCCAGAATAACCTCTTTGTTTTTTTTCAAATGGTGTGCAGCTTAACATTTAAAAGCTGAAACACATTTATATAACCAACACCTCATTCTGGTACGGCGCATGCACAATGACATCAGACCTATTTACTGGATAACGAGTAAAGACAATGAGATAAAGAACCACCCCTCTGACTCACACGTCTCAATCTGTCATCACAGGTCAGTAACTCCTAAGATGATCTGGAGAAATGTATTACGGGCGATTATACAGGAATGTCTGCCATCTGTTGGGAAGATTTCGTCTTTAAAAAACACACAAACAAAACAAAACAAAACATTAGGAGTGGCCTTGTGAGGTCAGGTTTAACACCTACTTAACCAGTTTCCATGCAGAATAGAAACACGTTCATCAGAGCACCGTCTTCACATTAAGGAACCTACAGTTTTCACCCAAGTGACTAAATCTGCTACGAGCTAACTTTAAGGAAAGTGAGAAAAAAGACAAAAGGGACAGCGAGGTGAGGTGAAATACATAATGCATTCAAAAGTGATTTTTTTTTATTAGTAGTATGCGACGTGTGCAACCTGTTCAGTACATCTAATATTTACTGTAATATTTGTATTGTGTTTTATTAAAACCTGTTTAAAAAGTTACAATGCTCTTTTACACTATATCATTAAAATATCAAGAAACAAGTCATAGGTGTCCTGAACATAGTATTTGTTTAAACTTAAGGATATACCTGTTTTTAATATCATATTACGAATATATTATACTGTATATAATATATAAGTTAGCTTATATTCAATACCAGAGAAACATTAGCTAATCATCTAAAAGAATATTTCTGTCTCCTCTGTTAGGTATGGGTTCCTCTAGCAATCTCTTATATGAAGAGCAGCTCCAGTGCTCCATCTGTCTGGATGTGTTCACCGATCCGGTCTCTACTCCATGTGGACACAATTACTGTAAAATCTGCCTTAAACAGTTCTGGGACACCAGTTCACATTACCAGTGTCCAATGTGCTTAGCAGAGTTTCCTAAAAGACCAGAGCTCAGAGTAAATACTTTTATTTCTGAACTGAGTGCTCAGTTCAAGATGTCAGTCCAGGTGAAATCCAGCAGTGCTGCAGATCAACCTTCATACCTAAAACCTAAAGGGATTCTGTGTGACTCATGCACTAAGGAAAAGCTCGGGGCTCTGAGGTCCTGTCTGGATTGCGGGGTTTCTTTGTGTATTACTCACCTGATACCTCATAAAACTACAGCGAAATTAAAAAAACACAAACTAATCGACCCGGTGGAGAACCTGGAGGACTACATCTGCCAGAAACATGAGAGACCCCTGGAGCTGTTCTGTAGAGACGACCAGACGTGTGTGTGTCAGTTCTGCATTTTGGGAGACCACAAGAATCACAATACTGTTCCTATGGAGGAGGAAAGTCAAGAGAAGAAGGTGACACATATATACTAAAGTGCCTAAAAATATGGTTCATCAGTGTAATACTGGGTAGGTCCCCAATACGGCATGGCCTGTGGAAATATTCTGTATATTCAAAGTCAGATGAGTGTTCCTATAACTATAACTTGGTGTCTCTAGACGTATGTGGTGGTGCATTGTCCTGTTGGAAGAGGACATGGGCAGGTGATCATCACAAAGGAGACACACATAGTGTTCAACTGTCAGAGATGTTTGTAGATGTACCAGGGGTCCCATGGAATAACAGCTAAACAAACCCTATGCCAGAGGCCACTAATAGGCAGCCCGCAGTCTGGGTCCAGACACAGGTGCTGTCCTTTCTGGACCTTTGTGTTTTTATTTTAATCAGTGTCACTTTTCTAGTATTTACGGTGTAGGTTTAGCAGACCAATCACATGTGTTGTCAGTATCACAAGTGATGCTTCTCAGCCAATCAGATATATGTATTATGATAAGTCACACAAAAACAAGGGAGACTGGAGTCAAGAAAAAGGGAGTCAAAGAAAAGCTCATTCACATGGCAGTGCTCTAAACAGATAAACAGTAAAAACTGAGCTTTTAACCAAGAATGTTTATTCTTCACACAGACAGTTTAAAACCAACATGTCTCGTGTTCTGAGACCCACTCAAGTCTGATCTCAGAAAATAATCAGACCCATTCATGTCTGATCTCAGGACAGAAAATAATCATACCTCCTCAACTCTGATCTCAGGACACAAAAAGTAAAAATTTCCATTCAAGTCTGATCTCATTTTATTTTATATTTATTTGATATTCAGTTAGAACTCTGATATAACTCTAGGGTACTTTAATATATAGGATATAGATTGGAATCATGGTGGGTTAGACATTATGATGTTCCAGACGTCAGCTTGGGTAAATTTTCTCTGAATGGACCTTACTGTAAATTAATTAAATACCCCTGCCCTATACCATTATGGAGCCACCACCAGCATAGGCTTCTCAGTATCACTTTTTATGGAAGTGGGGGACCTACCAAGTTTTAGACTGGTGTACTAGTCTATATATATATTTACATACATAAAGAATACAGAATCATTTCTAACTCGTGGTATCATATTTATATTGTTGTATTAGAGTCTCCTTTCGGAGACACAGACACATGTTCAGAAGAAGATCCAGAACCTGCAGGAAAAAATTGAGGAGCTCAAAGAGTCTATAGAACTCAATAAAGTGAGTCAAGTCTCCGAAATTTCTCATAGCTAGTATTTACAACAAACTAGTATTGAATTCTCCATAATTAATGTTCCTGTCTTAGAAACACACAGACATGGAGAAAAGAGAAAGCATGAAGATGTTCAGTGCTCTAATGCACTGTATTGAGAGGAGCCAGTTCGACCTGCTTCAGCTGATGGAAGAGAGGCAGAAAGCAACAGAGAGACAAGCAGAACAGTTCATTAGAGAGCTAGAGCAGGAAATCACTGACTTAAAGAAAAAAAACAATGAGATGGATCAGCTCTTACAGACACAGGATGACCTCAAGTTCCTACAGGTTAGACATGATCATTTTCCCACTAGCGATATAATGACAGAACAGCATTCCCATGCGGATGGATTTCATGTCTTTCTGTACTGCAGGTTTACCCATTTCTGCATGGACCTTTACACAACAATGACTGGAATGATGTCAAAAACCATTCACAACTGAATATAGAGCCACTGAGGAAAGCTCTGCATCAGCTCCAGGAGTCTCTTAATGAGGAGATCCAAAAGCTTCCAGAGATTGGTAAGTTCTTGGACATGCATCATCATCATCATCATTGTGTTTGGTGTGGTGTGCTTTACCAGGTTCAATGTCTTCATCTCATGTTTGAGATCAACCATCAGATGGACATCCCTTCCTGATGGTTCATAACTAGAAGTCTACATTTATTGCTGAGGACTGTAACTCATTACTGTCTTATCGTTTAGCTACTTTTCCACACTGACCTTCATTCAACTAGTCTAATGATCCCTTTTACACTATTATTAGAGATTGTTCTCATAATTTGACATTGTGTAAAGGTGTTTTTTTCCCATTCTTTAAACAGAACTGAAGATATTTCAGCAATATGCAGGTATGTTCAATTTCATTCTATCATAGAACTAAGTATACCTGTACACTGAAGTGCCAAAAAAACTGGTACACCAGTCTAGTACTTGATAGGTCCCCCACAGGATCGTAGGACTGCAAAAACACAGCAAAACCCCAAACTCAGATAAGTGTTCATCTAACCATAATTTGGCGTCTCTAGACAAGTGTGGTGGTGCATTGTCCTGTTGGAAAAGGACAAACCCACCAGAATGAATGCATGACATGAACTGGTGTAATACGTCAGAAAGAAGACACACATAGAGACATTTGTAGATGTTCCAGGAGTCCCATGGAATACCAAAGTCCATACCATTGTGGACCACCAATCACCAATCTGTACCAGTTTTTAATTTATTTTACAGTTTGTACTATCTTTTTCTGGCACTTCAATGTATTCACTGTCATACTCTGAATAATGTTAACATTAGGTATTTTTCTTTCTCACAGTGGAAGTGACTCTGGATCCTGAAACAGCAAATACCAAACTTATCCTGTCTAATAATGGGAAACAAGTGAGATATGGCAACAAAGGACAGAATCTTCCTGATAACCCAGAGAGGTTTAAACGTTGTGTCAATGTGCTGGGAAAAGAGGGATTCTGCTCAGGAAGATTTTACTATGATGTTCAGGTTAGAGGGAAAACATCTTGGGATTTAGGAGTTGCCCGACAGTCCATCAATAGGAAGGGGGAAATTACGTATAGTCCAAAGAATGGATATTGGATTGTGATGCTGAGAAACAAAACTGAATATAAGGCTTGCGAATCTCCACTCATCTCCCTCTCATTGAAACAGGCTCCTGAGAAGGTGGGGGTGTTTGTGGATTATGAGGAGGGCTTGGTCTCCTTTTATGATGTTGAGGCCAAATCTCATATTTACTCTTTCACTGGTCAGACATTCACTGAGAAACTCTATCCATTTTTCAGCCCTTGTCTTAATAACGGCAGTAAAAACGCAGCACCACTGATCATCACCTCTGTAGAACATTACAAGTGAGATTATTTTTCCACAGAAAACAACTTTACAGGATAAGAAATATACTTTGTGCACAGATATTTTTAAATATCATTTAATATTGTAACTGCTATAGAATAATCTATCTATATTATATATATTTATTGTTAAAAATTATTTTATTTATTTAGGGTTATATTGTTGTCTCTGACATGCAATTTAATCTGTTAAAAGTTTAGATGAGAGAAATACTATGCAGACTAATAAACATGGTGAAATCTCTTGTATTGAAAAATCAATTCTATTTGATTCAAGAAAATAATTATGGAAAAGGTTTGATTCAGTCATGTAGTCTTTATTTAATAACCATCACCACCTTCAACATGTAACTACACTGTTACTCACTATAATGTAGTGTTTCCTAGATTATTTTCTAAAAATTGATTGTATTTGCAGAACATTTTGAGTAACATACTGATGATACTGATGATTAGTGTAACATATAAACAGTAAATATTTTAAGGCAGATCACCAGAGGAATTTACAGGAGTGGAGGGGGTTTCAGAGCTACACTGTTGGGCCCTTGAGAGAGGCTCTTAACCTTTTATAGTTTGGATTCTGATCCTTCCATACTTTGGATAAAAGTTTCAGCCAAATAAAAAAAAAGACACAATCTTGACTAACAACCTAAACAAACAAACAAACAAATAGATAATTAGATATAAATAGGCTACATAAAGGTTAACTGTACCCCTTTATTGTTAAAATTACAGAAAATAGAAAGTACTTTCAATAAAGAATACTGATAAGAATACTTTTCCAGATAAATTTGGTAACCATTAAAAACAGACATTTAGTGTATTCCATTTATACAGATTTTTATTTGTTAAATATTATGAAAAATTTGGTTAAACAGTATATTCTTGTAATTTTAATATAATTGAGCTGTTGTTTTTAAATAGAGGGAAAAACTGTAAATTTATGTATTTTGTTGTTTTGTTTACAGTGCATGGTTTAAGTGGGTCTTCACTGATGTTTACAGTAAAAGTATTCATTGGTTTCCCGTAAAAATGCTTTTAAATGTTAAGAACAACTACACAGAACCACCTCCTGTATTTGACAAACTGGTGAACTTAAAAAAAATTGTATAAACTATTAAACTCTATTTGTAGTTGTTCCTGGGGTCCCATAAAATGCAAGCTAAACAAACCCTATACCATTATGGTGACACCACCAGCCTATGCATTTTGCTAACATTTTTTCTGACAGTTCAATAGACAAAGGTCTGCCACCTTGTGGTGAAAAATGAAGAAAATAGGGAAGAAGCCATGAATGTCACAGAACAGGAAACAAGACTTAGGTTAAAACTCATAAATATCCCCTTCTCCATTAGTCAAGTCTCTATTACAAGCTCAGAAATGTCTCACCAAGATAATGGTGAAGGATGTTCAATTTGGTGAGGATTTCTAACTACATAAACAGTAAGAATTATCTGTGACATCAGACAGAGGCCATTTTAACAGCATAGAGGAAAATATATTGCAAAGGTTTCGGCACCCCTGGTCAAAATGACTGTCACTGTGAACAGTTCAGCAAGTTGAAAATTAAATGATCTCCAAATGGTGAAACACATTTTTCAACATTTAAGCAATAGCAGTGTATTATTTTATTTTGATATAATTTTAGCCAGTTGGGGTTATGGCTTGTCCACAATCATTGTTAGGAAAGGCAGGTGTTGCAAATTTCAAAGCTTTAGAAATGCCCAGACTCCTCCAACTTTGTCCCAAAAGCAGCAGCTCTTTTCTTTTATTGTTATTTTGAAAATGTAAAAAATGAAAAACAAAAAATGTTTTTGCTTATAATACAAAGGGAACTCTATAAAAGTCTTACCATGATGGTTTCAGAGATAATGAAGATGAATGTTGCTACATAACAGCAATACTTATCCACGTTTCTGCCCCTGCCTCAGTGATGTAGGTAAAAAATCACACCAGTTTATCCATAGATTCTTTTCAACTAAAACTTGGCTATGTGAAGCTACAGTAATAGCAGTTTACCCTTTTGTTCATCTAGAAAAACAGATTAACAGGAACATTATTAGTAACAATAGTAATCATTAGACCAGGTAGATTATGGAACTACTGCAGGTGGTGTGTGTGCTAGGGTTGTGGTTTCAATCATCTCCCTGCTCTCTGTCTGTGAGGAGTTTGTTGTGTTCTCCCTGTGGGTTTTCGCCGGATGCTCCCACTTCCCGGCACTCTGTACAGGGGGTATTCCTGCCTTGCACCCAATGATTCCAGGTGAGCTGGTGACAAACTGCACCCCTGATGGACTAAGCGGATAAAAAAATGACTGAATGACCAGGTAAGGGCGGCCAATTATATGGAGAGGTTTTCTGAAAGGAGGTGCTCGTTTGTTTAACCTTTTTAAAAGGTGTCAGCATTCTGTAACAGTCTGATGTAAAGCTGTAGCTTTATGCAACAGTAGCAGAATAACAATCTAATAACTGCAGTCTATATACAGGATATCGCTGCTTTCATTTTTTTTCCTTACGTGTGTACACCACCTAGTGGTCACAGAGGATTGGTCCTTAATAACCAAATCAATTTATTTACACGTAGCTTCTTTTATCTATCTTTATTTACATTTACAGCATTTAGCAGACACCCTCATGCAGAGTGACTTACAAATTTACCTCATGTATAATACCTGCCTTTAAATATTTACCTCATGTATATCTAGCTTTAAATATTTACCTCATATATCTATGTTTAAATATTTACCTCATATATATCTATGTTTAAATATTTACCTCATGTATATCTAGCTTTAAATATTTACCTCATGTATATCTAGCTTTAAATATTTACCTCATATATCTATGTTTAAATATTTACCTCATAT
>JAOVVF010000042.1:1307855-1318118 GCA_028565595.1 Duopalatinus emarginatus | reverse complement strand
GTTTAAATATTTACCTCATATATATCTATGTTTAAATATTTACCTCATGTATATCTAGCTTTAAATATTTACCTCATATATATCTATCTTCAAATATTTACCTCATGTATATCTAGCTTTAAATATTTACCTCATATATATCTATGTTTAAATATTTACTTCATATATATCTAGCTTTAAATATTTACCTCATATATATATCTATGTTTAAATATTTACCTCATATATATCTAGCTTTAAATATTTACCTCATATATATCTATGTTTAAATATTTACCTCATATATATCTAGCTTTAAATATTTACCTCATATATATCTATGTTTAAATATTTACTTCATATATATCTAGCTTTAAATATTTACCTCATATATATATCTATGTTTAAATATTTACTTCATGTATATCTAGCTTTAAATATTTACCTCATATATATCTATGTTTAAATATTTACTTCATATATATCTATGTTTAAATATTTACCTCATGTATCTAGCTTTAAATATTTACCTCAGAGCCCACGGTCCCGCTTTCACACCAATACCCGGATGTGGAGGAGGAATCTGATTGGACCGAACGCCTCTCTCTCTCTCTCTCTCTCTCTCTCTCTCACACACACACACACACACACACACACACAGAGTAATAATCAGCTAGACAACCAAACAAATACAGTAATAAACAAAAATGTAAATAAATTGTAAAAAAAAACTGTAACAACAAACAAGCAACAACAACAACAATAGTAATACTGATTATTATTATTATTATTATTATTATTATTATTATTATTATTGTTATACATAACGCAGTATATAGATAATTTATATGGAAAACTAAAGTATATAGAGTACAGATTTTTTAATACTCTGTATAACTCTACACTGATGGTAGGAGGGACTTCCGGCTTCACTTCCTCTCAAAACGAAACTTAAAATCAAGGCGCGAAATAAAAGGCGCCAGAACTTCCAGTGGATCTTCACCAGAGTTTAACTGAGGAACTAAAATCACATCAGGTAAATTTAACTGGGAGTTTTAATGGTAAATATAACGATATAACTAATGTTAAAACTGCTATTGTGTTTTTTTTATTTCCTGTCTTGGTGGTGAATTGTTGGTGTTAATAATAACACAAATAATAATAATGGAGAACTGACATTGTTCCTATAGTCTGCAGTCATATCTCACTTATTCACTCTATTCAATTCAAATGACATTTTGTCACATTGTAGTAGTACACTATAAAACAGTTATGTTTAAGGTGGTAAAACAGTATTACAGCAAAATAATATTTTATAACATAAAACATAAAAATCCTGTTTTGGTTGAACTTTAGTTTAGGAAGTCACTAAACTTGGGGCAGCCATATGGCTTGGGGTTAAGGAACCTGCCTTGGGACCAAAAGGTCACTGGTTCAAGCCCCATGACTGCCAAGACTCAATTGAAGTGCCCTTGAGCAAGGCACCTGACCTCCAACTGCTTCCTGGGCGATGTGGATAAAGGGGCTGCTCAGGGCATCTATATGGATTCCGCCTAGTGTTCACTAGTGTGTATGTGTGCATTGCACTGCACTAATGGGTTAAATGCAGAGGTAAATTCAGTTCTTATTTTCAGTGAAATTCATATCATTGTACTGATTAATTGAGTGGTTGAGGTTGTTGAATCAGTGTAACCTAGTTGAGCTTGCTCTGTTAGATATCAACATGAAATCTTTCAGATGAATATATAGATTGTCTGTTTCCCCTCTATCAGTCATGGCGTCCTTCAGCAGTGTCCTGTGTGAAGACCAGCTCCTGTGCTCCATCTGTCTGGATGTGTTTACTGATCCGGTCTCTACTCCATGTGGACACAACTTTTGCATGATCTGTCTTAGAAAGTGCTGGGACACCAGTCCACGCTGCCAGTGTCCAATTTGTAAGGAGGATTTCCCCAGAAGGCCCGAACTTCGTGTGAATACATTCATCTCTGGACTGGCTGCTGAATTTAAGAAGTCCATTCAGGTGAAATCCAACAGCCCTGCAGATCCCCTGACTAAGAAGGTTCTGTGTGACTCCTGCACTGAGGAAAAGCTGGAGGCTCTAAAGTCCTGCCTGCACTGTGGAGTTTCTTTCTGTAACACTCACCTGCTGTTTCATAAAACTACAGCAAAATTCAGAAAGCACAAACTGGTCGACCCTGTGGAGAACCTGGAGAACTACATCTGCCAGAAACATGACAGACCCCTGGAGCTGTTCTGTAGAGATGACCAGACGTGTGTGTGTCAGTTCTGCACTGAGGGAGACCACAAGAATCACAATACTGTTCCTATAGAGCAGGAGAGCGTTGTGAAGATGGTAAGTGGCATTTTTACATAGTAAACCTTGTCAGATGTTCAGCTTTGTGCTATAATTTCTCTATTTGTAACAGCGTCAGCTCGGGCAAACCAAGGCGGCAGTTCAGCAGATGATCCAGAACCGACTAAAGAAGATTAAAAAAGTCAAAGAATCTGTACAAATCAATACGGTAAGTCTGGCATGGCTGCACTTGTGATCTCTCATTAGACATGGAGCTAGCCTGGGCACATAGTCCTCTGCAAGAGCAAGTTCAGACGTTGCAATTCACCTACTAGCAATTAAAAGCATTTAGGTTTCTTCAGTAGAACACAAGTTGCCGACTGCTTGGCCTTGGTTTCATCTCAGACAAAACTTGGCACTACTTTCCCTGCCTGTGTGCCAAAGACATGTTCAGGCACCAACGGCCGTTTTGCACAACCTGGCTCTGACAATGGCACCTGAGCTGACCAAACTTGTCTTGTAATCTGCCTTAACAGCCCCAGTGACTCACTGCACCCTTTTGGGATTGCTTAGAGCTGGGGTGTCAAACTTAAATACACAGTGGGCCAAAATTTTAAAATTACACAAAGCCGCGTTGAACGTTGAACAAATGAACCTTTTAATATGGACCCATACAAGTTTGGCTTTAACATTAAATATAGAATAAGCAACGCTTGTATATCTTAATATTGCAGACATGCAAAATAAAAAAAAAAAACATATTAATGGCATATTAAATAAAATTTAAATAAACATTGTATGCCTCTTTTCTATTTGCAGCCTTCTGAGGTAAATATCAACATAAACTTTTTCCACAGTCTAACAAATTTGAAAATCAAATAACAATAATGAATTAATCAATCATTCAGGCCTTTGAGTAGCAAGAAAAATTGCATAAAGAAAACGTTAATTATTGCTCAGTTTGTAACACACTGATCTAATCTGATGTGCCCAAGCCAGATACCTGGCATCTTTTCTTGGATGAGTGGGGGCTTTCCTCCCGAAGCCCGGATCGCTACTGAGTTGGGCGCATAATAAAAAGGCGCGGAAAACCCCGGGTGGACGACTCGCCCGGCTTGCAACAGCGGTCGCATCCACCAAACAGAAGCACGCTAATGATGTCTTCAGCACCAAAACAACAGGAGGGCATTATGGGATTTGTAGTATTAGCAATGAATGCGTTGTTACAGCGGAGCTGGCGCTATATAATACCAGCGGGCCAGCTCCAATAGTAATTTGATATTGCCTCGCGCATCAAGTATAATTACACTGAGGGCCAAATTTGGCCTGCAGGCCAGAGTTTGACACCCATGGCTTAGAGTGTCTGTAGGATATCTGTTTGTCTTTTAGAATTGTATATGCTTTGGAAAAAACATATTAGTTCTTGTATAATCTGCCTTTCAGTGCAGTGAAGCACTGTAACAATTACCTTGATTTGTCCCCTGTTAGATCAACATAGAGAAGGAGAAAGACGAAAACATGAAGATCTTCAGTGCTCTGATACAGTGCATTGAGAGAAGCCAAGCTGAGCTGCTTAAGGTGATGGAGGAGAAGCAGAAAGCAGCAGAGAGGCAGGCTGAAGAGTTCATTAAACATCTAGAGCAGGAAATCACTGAGCTAAAGAGGAGAGACAGTGAGCTGGAGCAGCTCTCACACACTGAGGATCACCTCCATCTCCTCCAGGTCAGAGACCTTCTGTTACTCAATAGTAATACTGTGTATAACAAGACAGCAGTCTCCATGCTGAGGGATTTCTCCTCTCTCCTGCCGTACTGTAGAGTTACCCGTCACTGTGCCGCCCTCTACAAACCAGGGAATGGACTGGTTTTACAATTAACTGTCATCCGAGTGTGGGGATTCTGAGGACTCGTCTTCACGAGTCTCTCAATGCAGAAATGGAGAGGTTACCTGAGATCAGTAAGTACTGATAATTAGCTGATTAATAGGAATTTGTTGTGAGGTTTGGACTGAAGAGACAAGTCAATTGTTTTATATGATCAGTGTGATCTGATACAAAAAATGTGTATTTAAATGATTGTATTTTAAATTAAATGTTACATTTTTTCTACTAGATGTAAGATTATCCTACCTTAATACCATAGCAATATACAACACACACACACACACACACATACACAGTAATGAACACTAGAGGGCAGTAAACACACATGCCTAGAGTGGTGGGCAGCCCCTTAATGACCTAATGATTAATTTTATATTGATTAATCTAACAATTCTTTTTCTTTTATTAGTCGATTAATCTGACAACTAAAGATTACTCTAATGTGAGTGTGTTAGGAATTAAAATAATTTCTCCAAAGTATTAAAAAAATCCTTTAATACTGCAATATTTCCTTTAATTGTCATTTATTAAACACATAGTATGGACTTTCTGTAACAAATAATACTTCAGTGTCGGCAGCTTTACAGTCAAACGTAAAATTTCAACCACAAGAGATTAAATAATTTAAGTAAAAGAAATAAAGTGCAACACATTTAACAATCAAACAATAAATAAATAAATAAAATAAACAATGTAGAGTTTAAGTCACTTCATTTAACAGTATTTTTTTTTATTATTCTTTAAGTAATGCTGTTTTTTCTGTTATAAATCTAGTACATTAATAAATAATATTGTCAAAGTAAAATAAATGCAGTTTCAGCAAACGTCAACTTTTTCCTAACAAAGTGACTAAAACTAGTGCAGAACAGTTGTGACAGAGCACCACATTGTTGTGGTTCTGTGTGAACGCACAATTTAGATGCACACAGGGAATTCTTTAGCTGCAGCTTGATAAATCCATGCTTCCAGTAGGCGTGGCCATCTTTGCAACGCATCAGTGCACATTATGCAAATCAACAGAATTTCATAAATCGATTACATTGCCCCAGCCATAAATGAGGGTTTAGGTGCCTTGCTGAAGGGCACGTCAGTGGAGTCTTGTCAGTTGTGGGGCTTGAACCTGTGACCTTCTGATCCCAAATCAGGTGTCCTTAACCACGAGCCTTCGGCTGTTTCTACAAGCCTACGGCTGCCCCTAAGTAAGGAAGGGATTTTACCCCCGCATTTAACCTATCTGTGCAGTGGAACACACACATATTAGTGAAAATACACACTAGGGGGCAGTGAAGACACTTGCCTAGAGCAGGGCAGCTCCAATCTACAGCGCCGGGGGAGCTGTTGTGGGGTCAGGTTGTGTCTTGTTGGTATGGAAAACGCCAATGTATATCGAAACGTCAACGCCATTCCAGTCTGGATTTATTGTATTGTGATTTTACTGCAGCCTTTTTGGAACAACAACAATAGTTTTAAGGTAAAACTATGTAGTCTGTGAAGTCTCACATAGCTAGGAGTTCTGCCAGGTTCAAGTCCAGAGGAGAAACGTCTGTTCAGTTCTGAACAGCAACTTGAATTTAATGTAGCTTTTGTTGATATTGTGGTTATTTTCTTTATATGACAGGTCTTTTTGCACAGTAATGAGACTGTAGATATCAATCCAATAGTAAGTTATGATGTTTGTTATTATTTTCCCAAACAGAACTGAAGAGCATTCGGCAGTATGCAGGTGAGTGAGCTATTCCTGAGAACGTAACTAAATATCTACACCTTCTCTATTATACCGTATTAAATTCTCTCTTTAAGTGGCGGTGACTCTGGATCCTAATACAGCGAATTTTTACCTCATGATGTCTGACGATGGGAAAGAAGTTGCATGTGGACACTGGCGGAACAAAGTGCCTGACAACGCAGAGAGGTTTAATTATTGTGCCTGTGTGCTGGGAAGAGAGGGATATTCCTCAGGTAGATTTTACTATGAGGTCGAGGTCAGAGGGAAGACTGAGTGGGATGTGGGCGTGGCCAGAAAATCTGTTAAGAGAAAAGGAACAATTACACTTACCCCTGAGAATGGCTACTGGAGTTTGCTGCTGAGAAATAAGACAGACTATAAAGTTGGTGAATCTCCACTTGTTCTCCTCTCCGTGAAACAGGCTCCCCAGAAGGTCGGGGTGTTTGTTGATTATGAGGAGGGCCTGGTGTCCTTCTATGATGCTGAAGCCAAGTCTCACATCTACTCTTTCACTGGTCAGTGTTTTAATGGGGATCTCTATCCGTACTTCAGCCCTGGCCCCAGTGATAACGGGAGAAACTCGGCACCGCTGGTCATTACACCTACTAAGCAGTTTAAGCGTCAGGGTCTTAAATAAAGTGGTCCTAGATCTGATCTTCTCTCCGATCTAAAATTTACAAGAATTTATTTTCACAAGAATTATTATCTACGTTTTAAGCCGTTTTAACAGCGATGGCGGATCTGGTGGCGGTTTGTTGTAATTTTACAAAATCGTATCACAATAAAAATATTAAACAGAAAACGGTGGTGTAGTTGATTTCATGCATGCTATGCTAATAAATGTAATTATTTGTTTAGCCAACTGTCAATCCATATAGGAGGTTACATTGTAAAGTATATAGAGGATAGTATTTAATTTAAGTTGCATTATTTTGTACTAGAGTATTGACTTACACAGCAATTCTAATTATCTTAATTACCAAGAACTGTCTTTCTCACGCGCAGTGGCTGCCTATCTGTCTACTTGCCTGTCAAGCATTTCACCAGCTGCATATAATGTGCTATACGTTTATCAGGATAAAAATATTAAATATAAATATTAAAAATGAGGGATGCCATGGCCTTATGGTTACGGAATCAGCCTTGTGACTGGAAGGTTCCGGGGTTTGATTCTAGCATAGAGCAAGACATGACTGAGGTGCACTTGACCAAGATACCCAACTCCCCAACTGCTTCCTGGGCACCATGGTTTGGGGCTGCCCCCTGCTCCAGGCAAGTGTGTTCACTGCCCCCTAGTGTTCACTGGTGTGTGTGTGTGTGTGTGTTCACTTCATATTATGGATACAGAAAATTTAGAGAGCTAGTAATCCCACTGACCCACACTTCAGGCGTGGACTATCTGAACAGTTTTACTTTTCAGTCAATCAATGTCCATCAGTGAACAGTTGAAAAAATTTAACAAAAATCAGGCGTCATTTTATATATTTTTTGTCTATAACTATAATAAATTTTCGGTCTGTACACGTCCCCTCTCTATATAGCAATGGATTATTTATACTGGCATGTCACCTAAATCTATGTCACCCAAATGCAGATGGGTTCCTTGTCTGGTCTGGTTCCTCTCAAGGTTTCTTCTTGTCATTTCTGGGAAATTTTTTTCCCTACTGTCATAAAAATTGGATAAAAAGTGAATAGAATTTCTATAAATCTATAATCCAAATTCTATATTTCTGTAAAGTTGTCCATGTCCATTGTTACCAGTGCTATACATAAAACTGAATTAACTAATTAAAATGACTAGCTAACTATTGCTCTGGAACAACTATAACGTCTTTCTCGCACATAGTCTACTTTTCTCTAGTTGGCAAATTTATGTAGTAACATTAGCATATGGGCTACGAGCTCCTTAGCTGGATACAGTAAGTAAACAATTATCAGGTTATAGTATTTAACTATAATGTAATGAATTGACTGATTACTATTATGTAAGTCAGATATCGACAGACAACTTACTTGCTTTGTACAATCAAATATTTAACTTGAGACAATAAAAGTCCCAGAACACTTATCCCAATGAAAGAATGGAGGCATATATTGCAGTGTACATTCAGCATCATAATATATTAAATATGTACATTTCTGTACATATTTAATATATTATTAATATGTACAATATGTATAATATGTACATTTCTGTACATATTTGACCCTGATTTCAAGTGGTTTATGAGTGGTTTGCAAAAATGCTTCATAAAAGGGGTGGCAGAATGAAGTCTCATGAAGCTTTGAAGTTTTTCTCTGATTGTGTTGAATAATGGTTCGAAGGTCTAATTAGTCTAGAGGTTTTCACTAAAAAAGAGGAGTTATACTAAAAATAAAATCATCACAGCAAGCACTTTGCCTTCATACTATAAAAATTTATTGTAAAAATGAGATGATCTAAGGAGAAATTAATAATATGCTGTAATATTTGATTTTATTTGCAAATACATACCTTATTAACAAAAGTTAATAACTGCTTATACTTTCTTTTTTAAGCAGTTTCCATTATTGAGCAAACTTTTAAACCAAACTACACATGAAATATAGGGGTGTGGTTTCCCTTTCTCAGAAGTCACATGTTTGGGCAAAAAGCAAGGCAAAATAATTCAATCACACCAGGGAGCCTCGGTATCAAATATAACATCGCTACCCTAAATGTTATATTTAGGGTAGCGATGTGAACTAAATGTTCACTAGCGAACTAAAGATTTAGAGTTAAACAACAGAAATCTTATAAAGTACACTGAAGGTCCTAAACCATTTTATTTAATGTTTCAGATCATCTACAAAACTCCTGAACTGGATAAACAATTACACATCATAAATAAACAAATGAATAACAAAATGTCAGGATTAAATGTGTTTAAACTCTGGCCTACCTGTATAATATAATATATAATATAATAATGTAACATGTATAAAACTATTGACACCCTTCCCATAGAGCTCCTGTATAATTATAAAAAAAACACAATGAAGTGAGAAAAACTGGTATAGACGAGTCTATGCAAAATACATAGGCTGGTGCTGGCTCCATAACGGCATGGGTTTAGCTGGCATTCCAACGTCTCTGACAGATGAATGCTATGATTGTTTCTGATGAGTTACACCCGTTCATGTTCTGCGTTCATTCAAATGGGCTTGGCCTCTTCCAACAGATCACTGCGTCAGCACACACGTCTATAGAAACGCCCAATTACGGTTGGAGGAACACTCATTGTTTATTTAAGTTTATTTAGTTATACTGGAGTAAATCTACCATGAATTCAATTAATGTTTTTTTTTTAAGAAAATAATTAATTAAGAACATATCAAACTCTAATTAAATGACTCAATCAGTGAGTGAATATAATACAACAATTACTCCTATTTACATAACACAATATATAATTGCTACAAATTAGCCTTAAGGGCAGTTTTTGTTAAATATGTAAAATGTGTGAATATGTGTCCACTAGTGGCACTATTATGTAGTTGTGGTTAAAATGACAATGATGGGAGTGGCTTCATGATGTAATATAGGTGAAATAAATGATTTAAATAGGCGTCATAGTGGGAATCCAGATCATTTCAGCTGAACACAATCAAACAACTAAACAACTAGAATCACTACAGGTAAATTCTGCATTATTGTATTGTTACATTAATAATTTGCATTATTTTTAAATTCAATTCAATTCAATTTTATTTATAAAGCGCTTTTAACAATGGACATTGTCCCAAAGCAGCTTTACAGAAAATAATGAGAAGGGTCATTATTTAGAAATTTTATCCCTAATGAGCAATTAACTGCCTATGTAATGTAAGTTAATTATATTACACTCTTTAAATGTGTTATTACATATTACATAAATTCCTCCTGCCACTGGGATGTTCTTACAACCTTGAAATTTCACATATTCAAGTTTAGATATATGTTAAGTTATTAAGAGGTTAATCTACCATTCATCTAATTAATAAATTCAAACTCAAATTAAATGACTCAACGTTGATCAATGAGTAAATTTAATACAACAATTGCTCTTATTTACATAACACATTATATAATTGCTACAAATTAGCCTTGAGGGTGGTTTTTGTTAAACATGTGAAAATTGTCAATTTCTGCCAACTAGTGGCACAAAGCTGTAAATGATGATGTCACATGGGTGAAATAGGTTTCAATGTAGTGAAATGAAAGATTTACATAGGTTTCATAGTGAGAATCCTGATCATTTCAACTGATCACCATCAAACCACTGTGGGTAAATTCTATATATGTTTATTTAATACAAACCGGATTCCAAAAAAGTTGGGACACTAAACAAATTGTGAATAAAAACTGAATGCAATGATGTGGAG
>JAOVVF010000042.1:1247234-1260870 GCA_028565595.1 Duopalatinus emarginatus | reverse complement strand
TGTGACTGTAATGTGATAATGTAACGTACGTGACTGTAATGTAACACGTGTGACTGTAATGTGATAATATAACGTACGTGACTGTAATGTAACACGTGTGACTGTGACGTGCTAATATAACGTACGTGACTGTAATGTAACGTAAACGTCATCACGTCAGTCACGTACGCACAGGAGCAGGCCTTTAAAATGTACTTAATTACACATGAAGCCTATTCCATTACAAAAACTACTATTATACATTAAATATAATACATACGCATATTAAATGCATTTAATACTAAATAAAAACATACTCAAATAAACAAACACAAACAAACGGAAAATATGACAAAAGATGGAGGGGGGACATTTCTGACCAATCACCTTCATCTGGAATTTACATACGGCGAAATTCTGGCCAATGAAATAAAAGGACAGCTGAACAGACACAAGCCCGAGCCAATCAGCTATCGTGTATGAAAGTAGGCGGGGTTTGTGTTCTTAGTGTTAGTCAGGCGCTGATTTTTTTTCTGCCATAACAGAGAGAGGGAAGGAAGAGACGAGGCATTACTGAGCCGTACCGCGGTTTTATCTACATTTATCAATACAAATATTTAGAGAAGACGTGATTACGGCTTTTTGTTGATCAGGTCGCGGATATAAAAGCGACTCTGAGCCCGCGGAGGTCTGTTTTATCGGCGGGTTTGTGTGTGAAACAGGAGGGGATGAGGCTGCAGTCGGAGTCCGGACCGTCTCTGGGGTTTATGTCTGTTTTATCGGAACAAAGCTGCAGTATTTTACTCACTTCTATTATAAGAGTGTGTACAGAAAGTAGAAGATGTCCGCTCCGACCGTTAACGCTTAAACTACATTAAATAACATCAACCAGGCGAAAACCAGGCGACATTTAATCATTTTACTGCACAGTGGTTTATTCTGTAAAAGGTCAAAGCTCCAGTTCAGTCAGTCCGCTCTGTTTTTACTGCATTTATAAAGAATCCGGACGCGGAATCTGAGGTAAGATGATTAAACTGTGTTTGTGCTAAGCTAACACTGTAATAATGTAATGTAGCTAGTTAGCTAACCTAGCTAAATACTCCGCTAATACTAATACCTATTAATGACTAATTCAAAATTCTCATTTAGTCATCTTTTATGTTTTATTTATAACATCGAATCTTTTTATTTGTGTGATTGTTATTATTAATAATAATAATGATTGTTATTTTGTAAAAAAAGAAAAATCGTATTGTTTTTAAAACCAGGAAGCCGTATTCGAGGCTGCGTCTTAAAGTGTTTTGTATTTAGCACACTTCCTAGTGCACTAGTCAGGGTGCAGAGGCTGTTAATACTGCACCCTGTGTAGTGTTCGAGTGAAGGGTGGAGGGAGCGTTTCAGGACGTGACCTTGTTTAAAGAGGAGGAAGGGCGGCTGACTGTGGGGCTCGTCTGAGTCTAAACAAGGGGCTAGAAATAAATCATTTAAATAAGAAATAAATAAACACACTTATAAATAACTTGGACTTAAAGGAATATAAAGATGACAGGGAATAAATAAGTGACTGTATTATAGTTATATAAATACAGATTTAAAATATTTATATAAAAATATTTTTATTATTATTTTACAAAAAAATCCCAAATATTTAAAGTTTTATATTTTTGCTGTGTTTTAACATTTACCTTAAATGATAAAAATATTTGATGTGTGTGTGTATATATATATATATATATATATATAATATAATATCTGGGTAGATAAACAGACAATATTTCCTGATTCCTTTTGTTATTTGAGATTATATATTAATTACACACATTATATCGGTCTGTGTTAAAATGTAAGACTTCAATTTATTTTAATACTGTATAAAATTTATAAATCAATAATTCAATTAATGTGTTTACAGTTTAAGATATAATTAATGATAAAGTTGATAAACATATATTTTATTAGCCTGTTTTTCCTGTTTTTTTTATTAGCCTTATGTCAGAGTTTTAGCATTAATAAAATGTTAATAATATAAAGTTTATTAGAATTAGTTAATGTTTAGACTTAAATGCTTTGCCAGTTTTTAAATGCATTTTTATGTTTTATGACATCTGCTATGATTATAATTATTGTTGTTATTATTATCATTATTGTGATATTGTTGTTATTTTGTAATTATAACTTGTAATATAATACACAAACTGAATTGCTTTAAAATAATCCAGTAAATATAAAATCAGGCTTTTTTTAAATTGCTCTATATGTGTTGGTGTTGTAGTTGAAACTGGCTCTTTTTATTTTCGGTGAGTTTTTGGTGTACAGTAGATATTTTTCCTTGTTATTATAGACGTGTCCTAGCTGATTTGACTGCTGTGTGTCTTGTCCTGTGTGCTGTCATGTGCCCCGTCTCACGTCTTGTCTTGTTTACTTTCTCGTCGTTCAGTGATGAAGCTGTTGGAGAACTCGAGCTTCGAGGCGCTCAGCTCTCGGCTGTGTGTGGAAACCGGAGACTCGCACATCCTCGGCAGGTATGTGTGCTTCCTCGTGCTCGCTGGTCTGTCTCCAGGTGCAACACTTCCCTTCCCTACACACAATAAAGATGTGTGCTGTATGTAAATGCGCGCGCGTGTGTGTGTGTGTGTGAGGCAGAGCGAACATTCCGTCCCATACACACACACACACACACACACACACACCCTCACCCTCCAGTGCACGTTTAAACATGCCGTCTGCTTCGCTTCCTGTTGGTTAAAATGTGTTGTCAGTGTTTACGAGGGATTATTTTAGATTAGCTTTATTTCTGTTGTATGTATAAGTACTGACACACACACACATTAGAATGCAGGATGTTGTACATACACATGTTGCCCACACTACACTCGAGAGGTGATATGACTACATTGTCACCAGACGTGACGGGGCAGTATGGCAGTACGGGGGTTAATGTGGCCGTCTCACAGGGACAATGATCCGGTGTCTCTCTGGTTTCCTCTAACGGTCCAAAGACTTAGTCTTTTCTTAGTCTTAGACTTAGTCACAAGTGTGACTTAGAGATACTAAATTGCCCCTAGCTGTGAGTGCGTCTGCTCTGTAATGGACTGGTGTCCTGTCCTGGGTTTCCCCCTGCCTTCTGCCCCCCTGAGCACTGGGATAGACTCCCAACAGCCCTCGTGACCCAGTAGTAGGATAAGCAGCTTAGATAACGAGCGAGTGAGCGCGAGAGATAAACCGGCAGCCAGCAAAACACTCATACTGTGTGAAAAACAACTCAGAAAATGAGGTTAGTTATATTTATGTACAAAAATTTGGTTTTACAAACATGACAAACTGAAAATAAAGGTGTGTACAAAAGTGTTGTTAAAGTGTAAAATCTCCAGACAGCGGATTGTGATCACATTCACCCCAGCGCCTGGTGTAATATTGTCATGTTGCCCAGCCCTGGTATACACACACACACACACACACATACACACAATAATAATGCTGAATCTCTTCAATCAAAATGAAATCAGACAATTTATCATCGCATGGAAATTCCCTGTAATTGCTACTGCAACACAGTCGACCAGGTGAACTCATATTGACTAACAGCTCACGGAACAGCCCCTCGTCATCATCATCACTTCTAGATTTCTAGAAGACCCGGTTGGAGCATCTCCACAGCAGCAGGTTTCATGTACAGTGTTGATTAAGTGAAGTGAAAGTGACCCGTTTGCCTACTGTGAGGAATGTGACCTCAGCATTTAACCCCTCGTACAGTAAAACACACACACACTCGGGGGCGCTGCCTTTCTCAAGGGCAGTTTAGTTGCGTCTTGCCCGTTGTGGGGATTGAACCCGGGACCTTCCGCTCACAAGACCGGTACCTTAACCCCAAGGCCACGGCTGCCCCCAACAAAAAGTGGTCCAAGGATGGACAACCAGTGACAGGGTCCCGTCTGGACGGTCTGCTCCGATCATGAAGAAGATCCACAGAAGGATCCGTTGCTGATGTTTTGGAGTTACAGAACACCTTCAGCGGTCTTGTGTAGTCCATACGCCAATGATGCAGGTGGTGTTAATGTTACGACTGGTCTCGTACCAGAGCGAGCGCTTCACATGCTTTAATGTAGAATAAAGTGAAAAAGTAAAATTTAAGAACATAAATGCAAAGAGTATTGAAGCAGAATTAAAAATGTGTAGAAATGTGTTAAGAGGTAGGATTAATAGGTAGGATTTATTTAGTTTTAATTTATTTTATTGCTTTATACATGATTCTTTTTTTTTTTCCTAATGTAAATGTTTCCGGGAGGCCAAAAGAAGCATTGGCATTTAATTATTATTTTATTTGATCTATCTTTTTCTTGTCTCTCGTTTATTTTATTTTTTTAATTATATTTTATGACCACATATAGACTGTTTATAGAACGATGTCTATAATCTAACAATAATGAAAATTATACCTTTTATAAATCTTTAACAAGGAGGAGAGTCCTTAAATAAATTAATGTAATTAAATTAAATGAATTAATAAATGCATAAAACAATAACGTACACAAACAAATAAATGGAAACCAGTGCTACTTAAATTACAAAGAAATGCTTATTAATTTATTTGTTTGTTTAATTGTATTTAATAAATCCATTCGTTTGTTTATTGATTTTCATTCGGTTTAGTTAATTAATTGATTTATGAATTGGATCCATTGTTGAACTTTCCTTCTTGTTCAAGCTGTTATAAAAGGTGTGTTGTACATTTCTGGTACAGTGTTATTTGATTATAGACAGTCTATAAGATGGTGTCGGTGTCTTCTGAACGTCCCGGTTCGACCGTGTGTTTCTTTCTTCCACCTGCCGACGATGCACCACAACTGTCTCTTTTTGAGACAGAACTGTTGCTTTCACAGAAGTGCTGATCTGTTTTTCCCCCTAGGTAGTGTGTGTGGTTCTTGTGTGTGCGTGTGTGCGCGAGAGAGAGAGGAGGGGTGCGAGTGCTAGAGCGAGATCAATCCCTCAGGCGGGCGGCATGACGCATAATGTGGTATCGTGTATCATTTGCATGCCTGTGTACGACGCAGCCTTCAGTAACACAGCGCACACACACACACACACACACGCAGAGCTTTGTTCCATGTGCGCTGCCAAGTTCATTGGCGTGACCTCCTTCCTGAATTATTGCTCGGCTGGTGTCTAATGCTGCCTCATGATACACAGAGGAGTAAACATGCTGCGCAGTGTGACACCAACCTGCACCCGGAACGCTGCGATATTATTAGCGGGCAAATTTCTGTTGACTATTTTATTGGTACACTTGTTGTTTTTTTTTTAAATAACCAGCCGTAGACGTGGACATGCTGTTAAATATTAAACACAGTAAAACATCAGGGTTTGGATTTTACAGACTTGTGGGATGTCGCAAGCGATACGACATGCAGTTAAAGTTACACTTCGGCGTTTGATCTTCTCACTCTCTCTCCACAGTATCTCTAGTGTGTGTGTGTGTGTGTGGTTACTGCAGAGACTCCTGACTCATTTACGGTGGAAATCTGTGTGCAGCTGTTAAGAGCCACACGATTGTATGTGTTTGAACCATGATTTGATTGTTACACTTGAGAGATGAGAACCCGAGTCTGTATTACTGGACTCTGCAATGTTAAGGGTGCTGAAAGAAAATGATTCTTTAAAAGATCACGATTCCTTAACCTGGCCATTCTGAAATGACTTAAAATGCCCAAAAATTTATCTTAAAATGTGTTCAGGTTTTATTTTTTTGCCGCTCGTACACCCGAGCGTACTGCACGTCGCACTTACTCATCCACTCGGCCACTGTAGAGGAGGACCGTCTAGGCCACCGTACAGCAAACTAGTTAGCAGCGTCTTTTGTCTGAATGGAGACCATCTAAAATATACACACTATGACTTTACAGTCTGTGTTTTATTTTCAGTTAAAGGTTTAATACACTGTGATAGACTGAAGTCTATGTTCATAGTTATTTGTTTATTGTTATTTAAAAAAAAAAAAATTTTAAGAAAAAAAATAGCCAGACTGTATTTTAATTTTATCACAATCCTGTTTTTGGTATAAATATAAAATGATGTGAAAAGAGAGAAGAGAATACTAGAGTTGCTTCGTCCTCTCAGAGGCTCTGTCTTAGAACCTAGAACCCAGTAGAGCGGATTGTAACAGACCTCGAACTTCAGAAGGCAGATTATTGAGTTTAGACAGCGACCCGCTTCCTGAGCTGACAAAGTTAGCCATTCAGTCCAGTCAGCCGAGCCGACACAACGCGCCAACGCCTCACCGGACTATAAATACTGTGCTCACACTTTATTTCTGTTCACTGGTGATGGATACAGGCTTGAATCCAGAGTCTTCTCAAGTCACATGACTCCTATAAACTATGACTTTTGGCCTTCACCTATAAATACGATCTGGAGTTGTGTGTCTCAACCTGGCACGGCCTCTCTCTTCTTACATAACCCTGCCGGACACACACAAAAACGCACCGCCTCCGTCTGCCCGTGTGACATTTTACCCGAGCTTCAAATAGACCTCCAGATAAACAGCGAGCCTGCTGTAACAACATCCAGGACTGGGCTGCTTAAAGAGCATTATTAACACTGTGGCTTTGTTTTTCACTCTGATCGTAAAAGGAAGAAAAAAATTAGAGACCCAAAGACACTTTATCACATCTTAAAGTTAAAATGATTCAGTTTGTCATGTTACTGAGAAGCCACAAAGTGTAAACTCTTCTGTAATAAAGACTAGCTTTTGTGTCTGAAGGTCTCAGACTGGAGACTCCTTCCATAAATGTTAATAAAAATAAACATGTCCTTACAGAACATTTAAAAATATTATTGGATGCTTGTTTTGGTTAAATGTTAAAAGCTATGTTTATTATTAAGGTTAGATAATGTTAGATGTTATTGGCTCTACAAGTCAAGTCCCTTTTGAATAAGCTGTTACTATAGAAACAATAAATGTATTATTTCTGCTCTTTTCCCTTAAATTCTGTCGTATTAAAATTGTGAGGCAACACCACAAGGCTCTGCCATCATTAAACATGCAAAGTGACAAACCGAAGTTTTGCAGCTCAGGACTTTGATACCAGTGGGTTATGTAACACGATCTATTTGACTTGTGCTTAAAGGGGACATTTTATGAAATGCATTTTTTTTAGGTTTGTCTGTACATTCATTTGTGTATCTGAAGAGTCTATCAGACCACAAATTGTAAAATAAGACAACACAGTGTATTTTTGTGCAGGCTGCCTAGATGAAAATGTGGGATTTAACAAGCCGTTTAGATTCGGCCCCCTTTGTGATGTCACATGTTGAGAATCACATTTGTGAAGGGGCACCATTTATTTTTTTTGTTTGTTTATTTGTAGCGAGTCCCAGATGCAGTAAAGTTATTAATTACCACGTGCTGTCGGGTGAACAGGCCAACACACATCACCACCTCGGTTCCCAGCCTCAGAGCACAGGGAAGCTGAGTGGGTAAACTCTATTTTTAATCAGCTGCATTCAGCAAAAACAGTTTGTGTAATTAAACACAGAATGACGCAGAAATAAAAACACTTCCTTCTAACATGTGTTCCATTTCGACTACTTTGCCACGCCATTTATATAATATGCCTATTGACACACCCTGCGGCAGAGGTGGGCAGAGTGAGCAGTGACTGGTTATCGTTTACACCTACAGGCATTAAAACTGGGCGTTTGGAAAGGGCTGTTTTAGACAGGGTGAAAAGACAGCTGTAAGATTTGACCAAATGAAGTCACGGACATTCCGTTAAGACCCCAGGGAACTGGATTAACCTGTGGGGAATTGTGAATGTTTCATTATAGGATAATTTTTTTGTTGTTGTTGTTTAGTTTTTTTTGTTTTATTTATAATCTGTTTTTCTTCTTCTAGGATCGAGAGCTACTCGTGCAAGATGGCCGGTGACGACAAACACATGTTTAAGCAGTTCTGCCAGGAGGGGGAGCCACACGTGCTGGAGGCTCTTTCACCCCCGCAGACCAGCAGTGCCCCAAGTCCTAACCTGTAAGGATCCTAGAGTTAAACTCACACACACCAGATTTACACTGTACTTACACACTGAACCCAAGAGTCCTGCTACACCGTCCAATACAATGAATCTTACATATGTTTAGGACAGAGACTTTAGAAAATGTGGTTATAGGAAAATAATTACTCCCCTTTTTTTTTTTTTTGCTGTAACAGCACTGAAGGTTTTATTCTTGATTTGTGCTGCTGTAAGTGACACAAACAGGATGGCAGTGAGATAGCCGTTCTAACACGAGCCGAGTGTGAGAAACCCTAATCTTACCGGTGAGCGACGTGCGCTACGCTCTTAACCCGACCACCCATGTCGGGGTTTTTCCAGACTACTAAACTTAACAGCTCCCACCAGACTGAACTGTGAACAAAGGCCATGTCTCACGTACACTGTGACCACATGTGCTGCTGTGATTAATTTCACACAGCGTGAGCAGATAACGTGTGCAAGATAAACCAGTGAAAACATACAGCAGGACAGATCAGCACAGAATATCACCAAAGACACACACACACACACACACGTTGCTGTAGTCAGCATGTCAGGACCTTCACTTTACCCTTATTACAGCAGCTATTTAAATCGGTGCCTAAATATAGCAGATATTTCTGACCATGTGGAACCTTTTGGTCTTTATAAAGATATAAAAACAAGTGCACACACACACACACACCGTGTCCATTCTGATCACCTTACCTCGATATACTTCATCTCAGTATGAGAACTCTGTATCTCTATGATGACATTCCCTCAGAAACACCACGTGTTGTATCCTCTGTCCTCTTTAAAAATCTCTCAGTCTACTTATATCTCTCTCCGTTTCTCTCTGTCTGTTTCTCTCAGGTTGGGGAAGAGCGGCGATGAAGCAGAGAACCCTCTAAGTGACAAGTGCTGCAGGAAGACTCTGTTCTACCTCATCACCACGCTCAACGAATCGTTCCGTCCCGATTACGACTTCAGCGCCGCCCGAGCCCACGAGTTCAGCCGCGAGCCGAGCTTTAACTGGGTGAGTCACGTGAAACGGTTTGTCCTGGTTACCTCTGGTCGCAGGACCAGGCGGTCGGGAAAAATCCCATACGTCCTTAATGAGCAGTAAACGGAAGCAGAAGGCAAGAACGAATATGTGGTATTTGTTATACAGTACGCGTAAACAGTACAAGTCCTCGGATGAGACGCTTTGAAGTATGTGAATACAGCACACTGTGGTCTGGAGATGAAGAAAAATAATGGAAACGCAAAAGCTGACTGTTTAAAGCCCTGAAACAAACATGATCAGGCACAACCCCACATAATGTTATGAGTAGGTTTGTGGAGAATTTTGAGGAGATGCTGCACAAAGAGCCTTCTTACTGCTTGAGAGTCAGATGTAGTGCGTACTGTTCAAGTATGGCATTTTGGACGCAGCCATAGCAGAACATGTGCAGAACGGTAGAGTAGCACAGTGCAGATTTGGCTAAAATTTCTTTTTATATTTGGTTATACAGTATTATTTTATACATTATTTGATCTAAATTTTTTTAGAGAATTAAATTTTGTTAAGTTTGGGTAATTAACAAATCACAGAGGGGCAACTGGATAAACAACAACAACAGCAGCAGCACAGCAACCGTTTGGTCTTGAGCCGCTGAAATATTTGGCTGGGTCTGCATCTGGACTGTGAGCCGCCAGTTAGTGACTCGTGCAACCGAGATTGTTCTGGCAGCGAGACACTAAATGTCCTCGTTCAGGGGAATTCTGACGTTACAGCGTCAGGCAATGGGGAATTGCATAATAGTGGAAGTAGAGAAAATGGCACTGTGTGGTGACATGAAGGAGCACACGTAGATCAGCTGTGTTGCATATACCAATAAATCATACTTCTGTCGAATTCTGGACTCTGATTGGTCAAGAGGGGTTGATTAATTGTCTCCAACAGCAGCTCTGACGGTAGTGCAGCTGTAGCTGACTGTGTGTGATTGGTTTTGGTGTTTTTTTTTTTCCCCGCTAGGTGGCCAACGCTGTGAACAGCAGCCTGTACTCTTCTGTAGGGGAGGAGTTTAACACTCTCGGACCAGAGCTCTGGAACGCCATTGACCAGGAGATTAACCTGCAGAGCTGTGACATTTACAGGTAGGTGTGTGTGTGTGTGTTCGTGTTCCTGTTCCTAAATGTGGAATGTAATGCATTTTATTCATCACCAGATGTGTGTTGTGGCTCCAACACGGTATAATTGTGTGTGTTGTGTATTTGTAGCTATAACCCAGATCTAGATTCGGACCCTTTCGGAGAGGAAGGCAATCTCTGGTCCTTCAACTACTTCTTCTACAACAAGAAACTCAAACGCATCGTTTTCTTCACCTGCCGCTCTGTCAGGTTTGAATAAACATGCACGCATACGCACACACTTTTGAAACACTGGCAAATAAATATCAACGTCTGGTTTTTGAATATCTGTTTATAACGTTTTTCTCCCTTTTTCAGCGTCCTCAGTAATTACGGGCGCAGTTGCCTTGACAACGAGCTGGACACAATGGAGCTCGACGACTACGAGGAAGAAGTGGACGGCTTGAATGAGGACAAGTAAGGTCACGCGTCTTCCTGTGCCCAAAAAAAGTGCATGCAAATATATTTTAAAGGTTAGGGCTTGTGAAATGTGCGAGTTCGATATTGGAAAGATCGCACTGACAAAGCTTTGTCTCTGTCTGTCCGTCTCTCCGTCAGGTTCCCGCGAGCCCTGTGTGTGTAAATCCAGCTCCATCATCAGCTAACAAGATGTCACCTTTTTCTCTTCTCATTTCTGAAGTCTTTTCCTGGATCTTGACAGACTTGTGGATTTCTTTTATCTATCTGGGTTAGATCAGATTATATCCGATAAGTATTTGTAGTCAGAATTTCTGTCCATGCATGGACACCAAGGACCCCTTGTGGACATTCTGGAAATGGCAAGGAGGTTTAATACAAGATGGTGGTTTGGGAAAAAATCCACGAGCCTGAAGTCTGCTCTCTTCTCTTTAAATTTGACTGTTTTAAAAAATTTTCTCCCCCCCCAGGAAACGATGTCAGTACATCAACATGTCCGACATACACCAGCAGTTAAAATGGGAGGGGCTAGTCATAGTTGCCTAATGACCTCTGTCCAGTCACGTGTGAATAGTCCGGCATGTGATTTGTCGTTTCAGTTCAGCATTTCTACCGATCTTTCTCTCTCGTCTTTCTATTCCTCCGTTTGCGTCGTGTTTTTATATTTTAACGTGTGCGTGTTTTTTTGTTGTTTTTTTTTTTGTTTTTTTGATTCAGAGATTTGACCAGAACGGCTTTTATCGCACTGAAAATATCGCCATGCCCGCTTTTGTGAATGTTTCTCTGGGAACCTTCAGGTGTGAATGATGCCCTGATGTGTTACCACGAGTCTGGACTGTTTCTCAGCAAAACAAAGGGCATCCTTTATTAAACTTTTCTACACGATCACATTTCCTTCTGACTTTCACGGATTGAGTTTGCATTAAAAGGTGATCTACACGTTACGTAAGAAACCTGAAAGTGATGTGAAACCGATTTATGAAATGTGATACTGATAAATGTTTCTTTTTTGTGTACGCAAACTAAAATAAACCGAGTGTGTATGAATTGTTGTGTGTTACCAGTCACTGCATGAGCTTCTGCATGGTCATTTTTCACCCTGATAGAGAACTGAAAATCAATGTCAGAGTGATTGGAATTACATGTCAACTTATGTGCATCATCGGATGTTTGCCAATGTGTATATCAAGTGGCATGCATTAATGGAAGCCTGATAATGAAATAAGGTTTGTTTAGCCTGCCTGTCATTGAACCCCTGGTACATCTACAGACATTTCCGAGAGGTGAACACTGTGACGAGTTCCACCAGTTAATGTCCTCGTTCATTCTGATGAGTTTGTCCTCTTCCAACAAGACACGTCTGGAGACACCAAATTAGGGTAAGAGGGACACTCATCTTGAGTTTTGGGGTTCTGGGGTTTTGTCAGTCACACCTAAGTCACCAAGGGCCTCATTTTTAAAACTCTGGGAAGATTCTGGAGTAAAAGTCAGATGGAGTGTCATATGTCTAAATTTTAACAACCAATCACACTTTAAGAAATGTACATTATTGCTACACTGGTACTGAATGTGTTTTACTGATTTGATTGGTCTGAGGTTATCAAGGATAAGTGAATGCAATATAAAACCAAACGCATATAATGCAACAAAACACACAAACCTTGGTAAATGTGTCTAAAGAATAATCTTTAGAGCATGGAAACTCGAAGATTATACAAGAAAAAACTATCAAACTTAAAAGATATAAACTAAAAACTTTATTATAGAGATCATCCGGGCCTCAGGGGGGCCATGAATAAAGTTTAAAAGCTTAAGTTTTTTGCGTTTCCTCAGAGTGATTGGCCGAGAGAGAGGGAGGAAGCCCGCAATACCCGGATGTGCCCGATATCGGGGAAAGACCCCTGGAAATATCGCCTTATTTCAGCCACCTTTAAACAAACACTATGGAAAATAACTGGACGGACTTTTCTTGCCATAATAAATGATTTTCAGGACCACTATTATGGGCCACCTCAAACCAAAAGATTGGTAAGCTAAGCTAACCATAGCTTAAATAGCTAACTGAAAGGGATTTACTCACACCACAGTTAACGTTTTTCAGGACAGAGATGTGTGTATATTAATGTACCAGACTCATCTGAGTTTTAAAGAAAAAAAAATAATAATAATGACGTTTTTGTTTACTTTTGTTTTTGCCATTTTTTTTTTTTTACCTCAGAAGCAAGCTAACTGGTAAGCTAACGCTAACTTTTTATTTCACTGAGAAAAATATCCGTCGCGGAAAACAAGCTTTTCGATGTGATTGGTCCACACACCAGCATTTATTTTTCATATTATTATATTATTTAATATTATAATATTATTCTGATAATTATATTTACTGGAAAATATTAAAAACATACATATTTTATTTATAAAATGCACTTTAAGTTCTATATATTCTGTATTCTATATATATTTGTACCATTTTAAATAAATGAATTATAAATTGATTCATTGTCCTTTTGCTATGTTGGGTTAGCCTACTATATATCGAGCCACCGAACTTAGCAAGTCAAGCTAATGTTAGTTAACTTTAGCTAAAACAGGCGAAGTAATTGCACTTAGTTACCCTGTTTACCTCCGTGTACACGGAGGCTCTTGAACTGCTCTTGTTGGATTCTTTACACACCTGTATTGTTGGAAAAGCACCAGGCTTAAGTCTGGTAATGTAAGTGTGGTAATCTTCAGGTGTGAAATGAGCCATACAGATGACAGAGTGAGCTGATAGTCCTTTCCAATGTGTCCATTTAATTTTAACAAATTTACTCCACTTTTTGCATAAATTTGGACCTTTTGGCCAGTAGTGCACAGGGGACATAATTACTGCAGCCAAAAACAACACATCTTTTCACCATTTTTACATTACCATAACCCTCCTGTTATGTTGTGGGTCAAATTGACCCGTTTTAAAGTTTGAAGCTCTAGAAAAAATAGTTAAAAGTTTTTTCAGTATGAAACTTCTTCTGCTTGCCTTATTTAGTGTAATCAACATATATTATGAAAATGGTTCATCTCAC
>JAOVVF010000042.1:1145360-1155501 GCA_028565595.1 Duopalatinus emarginatus | reverse complement strand
TTAGGGTTGATATTAAGGTTAGTGTTAGTGTTAGTTTTAGGGTTGATATTAAGGTTAGTGTTAGTGTTAGTTTTAGGCTATGAGGTGTTATGTGTAGGATTAGGGTTAGAGTTGATGTTAAGTTTGGGGCTTAAAAACAGTGACTAAAACTAAATAAACACACCTCAGGATAACGCTGATCCAGTGAGGACTGCTAACTAAGTGTAATGTCACGAACAGGACCGTTAGTTAGCTAACAGGTGTAAAAAAACTTCCTAAATCCACTAAACATAACAAACAAAACAAGTGGGTAAATATTAGTCAAAGTTTTTCATGATTTGGAGGCTTATTTAACTATGGTATTAGCTAAGCTTAGCTAACGAGGTCGGATCTGTAATGATAATGCTCTTCATAATGTTATTTTGTAGCTTGTTAAACAGACAAATGTTGCTCGCATGTGAGAAAACGTTATATCAGACGGGACTATTTCAATAGCAGGAATCACCTCACGTCATTTTCTATGGATGGGGATTAGTATTTTGGTCTCCACTAGACTGTAAGTAAATATAGTCATTGGATTTAAACTTTGTGTCTGTTCTATTACACACAAGGTCAATAAATACATGTAAATACATGAACTCCTGATCGCTAACGTTAGCTGTTTAGCTTATTGCTAATGGGACATACACTTTAATGGAGGCGTCCATGTTTTATTGCCACCTTCAGGTATGAATGCAGAAAATCCTGATGTCAGTCAGCAGGGAAATTAACTCACTTCTGGAGATTAATGAGTATCACAGGGAGATGAGTGTGGAAGTGTGCAAATGTCCAAAAAAAAAAGCTACCAGTTCTAAATGCTGAATAGCAAAAAAAAGTCACATGTGTAAAATGCTAAATAGCTAAAAAAAAAAAAACCTTAAATGCTGCTGGTCCAGATCAGATCTTCCTCACGCCACACTTTTAATTAGCTCTGTGGTTGTGGTTATTAGTTGGTTTCATGTTTCCTCCCTTGTCCACAGTTTAGTTACTTCCTGTTCTGCTATGTATATGTACTTTTTTACCTATTAATTGTAGTGTGTGTGTGTGTGTGTGTGTGTGTGTGTGTGTGTGCAACACTGGCCATGCTCTCAGATAAGAAGTGGTTTACTCTCTCTTCCATATCAATCCCAGTGAGACTAACCAATCACTGGTGTCCATTAGCTCATGCATGCAGAAGTGGGCGGGAGCTCTATCGACAGTAAGCGTTAGTCCGTGGTCTAGACTTCCCCCTTCCTGACTGTTAGCTGTTGTACACTGTAAGACAGTTACCTATCTAGGGCACTACTGGCAGGGTGTAAATACAGGGTGTGAATTCCTGAGCGACTGGGTAAAATGACGTAGTGGGACATGAGAGCAGCTGGTGTGGAGACGTCACTGAGATCTAAGAGGACGAGACATGAGACGAGTGACGGACAGACCAGGGTGTGAGCTGATTGCTTTAGACAGCTGTGGAGAAAGACAGACACACACACACACACATTACATCTCTGTGTGTGTGTGTGTGTGTGTGTGTGTGTGTGCAAGACCTCTGTACTCCAGTATTGAGAGATATGTATGAGTCTTTACACCTTTTCATCCCCCCAAGCCCCACTTTTCGCTCTGTTATTCCATTCTTTAGGTCATAAATTAAGGTTGTGAGTCATTTGGCATTTGGAAAGTGTGTGTGTGTGTGTGTGTGTGTGTGTGTGTGTGTGTGTGTGTCGGTGTTTGTTAAGACTCACTACCAAAAGGTCAAATTAACACTAACATAAGAGGAACTAAAAACAATGAGCAAATGTGGAAACGAAAAGGGGTCAAAAATCAAATAAAATCAGATTAAGGTCAGATTTAGGTGAGAGGCCATAAGGGTCAAAATATTGTCAGGGCTATAAAGCAGCTATAAGGGTTGCAGTCAAGTTTGGGCCATAAGGGTTAAAATCAAAGACATATCACAGTATCACAGTCATACTGATATATTGTGAAAGTGAAAGTGATAGTGAACCATTTTCCTGCTGTGCTTGCACTTAACCCATTCGTGCAGTGAAACACACACACCAGTGAACACTAGGGGGCAGTGAACACACTTGCCCTGGGACCTTCCGGTTACAAGACCAGTTCCCAAGCTGCCCCACCTGGTCTCACTGTGTCTCACTTTGTCTCACCGTGTCTCCCAGCTGGGACTTGACGTTGTTGTGTTGGTTTCATGTTGGCAGTGGATTCTCTGACAGCCTCATACAGGACGTTATCTCCAGCTACCTGGTGCTGCCGAACAGGATCACTGTGCCTCTAGTGGGTGACGTAGAGCTGGAGCAGCTGCGGTTTCCCATGCCTAAGGTCAGCACACAAACATACCCCCCACCCCCACCCCCTCCAGGGTACATACCCTGTACATCTCCAGGGTATATTAATTCTGTGCCTCTGGGTGTGTGTGTGTGTGTGTGTGTGTGTGTGTATTTACAGGGTGTATTAAGGATTCACTTCCTGGAAGCACAGGATCTGGAAGGGAAGGACAAGTTATTCGGTGGTCTGATCAAAGGCAAATCAGATCCGTACGGAATCGTTCAGGTCGCTAATCAGATTTTTCAGAGCAAAACCATTAAAGAGTGTTTGAACCCGAAGTGGAACGAAGTGTTTGAGGTGAGTGTGTGTAGTTTACACATGGTCTGTGTGTGTGTGTGTGTGTCTGTGTGTGACTGTCTGTGTGTGTGTGTGTGTGTGTGTGTGTGTGTGAGAGTGTGTATAATGTGGTGTGTGTAATTCCAGGCAACGGTGTATGAACATTCTGGACAGCATCTAGAGATCGAGTTGTTTGATGAAGACCCAGACAAAGACGACTTCCTGGGCAGGTACCACGCCTCTTATTGGAAGTTTTGAACAGTCTGATGTTTGTACATGTCAAGTCTGTTATATGTTTTATTCATATTCCTTTAGGTTGTGGTATATTTAACCGTTAAAGTTAGTACTTGCGCCGTAATTCAAAAGGTGGACAGAGCAGAGCAGAGATCTGATACTATAGAGATAAACCAGTCTGTGAAAAATGAACGGGGACGGGGAAGATGGCGACCGGTTCACATAAGTCCCGCCCATCATAATAAAGAACCAATCAGCATATTAGTAAAGTGTCAAAGGTGGAATATGGGCCTATCGTAGGTCTTTTGTTAGTGAAGCTTCACCAGCATTAACTGGTTTCTGACGCATGTTTTGTACGAGAAGGTTTTACATAACGTGAAGAGAACGTTCAACGAGACTGTATGGCTGAAACATCTGCCCAGAGGTGTGACTACAAACAGACTTGTCTTATACTGACACTGGCCAGAGTCCAGACAGGAGAATGTGTGGAGTAGAATAATCAATTCATAAAGGAGCTGCACTATAACTTATAAAGTTTGTTTTCATTTGTTCATTTTTAGAAGTTTTATTTCGGAAAAAAAATAAACAGTCCATATATTTCCCTCTGGTACATTATGCACACATACAGGGTCACACAAATGGAAGGGCATGAGGGCAAAGGGGCAGTTACAAAACCGACAAATAACCAGCATAAGACAAGACAAAACAACAAAAAAGATTAGGAAAATAAATAAATAAAGAGATAGATAGATAGCTAGATAAATATATAAATAAATAAACAAATGGATAAATAATATATGGTAAGTGGGGGGATCAGATCTGGATATACTGCAGAAATGAGGACCAGATGTTGTTGTAGTCATTGTTTTGTTTTGTTTTTTATAGTGAATGTAAATTTTTCCATAACAGAATATTCAGATTATAAATTATACCAGTGCTGTATTGATTGATTTTGTTCTGTAATACTTGTTTAGCTACAGTTGTAGAGATGAGGATGAACGTTAGCAGATGTTTGGAGGTTGATAGAGCTGACAGGTCACCAAGCAGGGTTATGGTGGGAGAGAGAAGGATATGAGCTTAAGGATCTTCTTAAGGATAGTTCTCCCATGACCTCTGACCAGACCTGTCTAAAAGGGGGTCAGGTCCAGACTGCATGATGGTGATTATCTGTTCTAGTTGGACAGTGTGTACAGGTGTTGGTGTCAGTGAGGCCCATCAGGTGCAGTTTATGGCTGGCGATATGAGTTCTGTGTGGTGTTTTCTATTGGATTAGCTGTAAGTTAGAGTTGGTGTCATTGTGAACATGTTGTTACAGATTATTTGCCAGTTATTTTCAGAATGAAGGTCTGAGGTCTATTTGTCTATTGGAAGTGAAATGAGGTTGTCGTGAGTTTGTAGATTTGTGAGAGTAGTTTCTTAGGTTTGAGTGAATTTATTTTCAGTAATAAAGTTGAGGTGGGTTTAGATAAATTGTGGATCAGTGACTTGTTTAATAAACTCTTGGAGCTGTAGGTATTGAAATTGGCAGTTTGGTGGTAGGTTGTATGTCTGTCTCAAAAGGTCGAAGGTCATAAGAGAGTCATCACTGAAGACGTCCCCCAGGCTGGATACTCCTCTCCTTTTCCACATTGCAAAGATGATAGTTTTTATTTTTAAGTAAACATAGGGTTGAGTCAGATAGGGGTGGATTTACATGGGGTGAGTTACAGGTTGAACGTTTCGCTTGCTTTCCACCAGGCAGAGAGAGTGGTGTTTATTGTACTATATTTAAAGCAGTCATGGGTTTTGATTGATTTGTCTAAAGATAATGTCCTGGGTGGTCAGGTCTTTGCAGATGGTTTGTTCTTTATCTAGCCAGGTATGATTTGAATTGTTGATCCAGTGGTGAATACACTGTAACTGATAAGAGAGAAAGTAATGGTAAAAATTTGGGCCATCACGCCCACCATACTCTTTTGGTTTTTGAAGAGTGGTCCATTTAAGCCGGGTTTGTTTTTTACCTTTCCAGTAGAATGAATTTACTGCTGAATTCAGAGAGGAGAACCAGCCCAGGGGTGGGTTAACGGGTGTCATGGCAAAAAGGTAGTTGAGTTTGAGGAGAATGCTTATTTTGACAGATGCAATCCAAAAAAAGTTTTCTTGGTAGCAGAGGATGGTTAGTAACTCCAGAGTCCCACCAACATTTGATAAAGGGAAACTGTATGAAAGTTGGAAGAGTTACAGAACTGAAGAAAATTGCACAACCAAACACTTACTGAGATCATAACGAAAGTGAAGACGAGTAACGGTTGTGACTGGGACACTGCACTGGACGGGGCCCTTATGGCAAAGGACACCATGCAAAATGTCCATGGCTGCAGTCCACATCAGTTGGTGTTTGGACAGAATCCTAACCTGCCCGCTGTGCTACATGACAAGCCTCCTGCTTTAGAGGACACCACAAAAAGTAAACTGGTTATATGCATGTAGAAAGGCTTTTACTGGAGCAGAATGAATTTTAGTGGAGCACCGCAGAAACAGCTTCGTCACACAGATGGAAAACTATAAATTGTACACCACCTCAGATTGAGAATACAGAGAGTGAGGATCCATGTGTCAGAGAACAAGAGAAGGCAAGAGCTGCTGACAACAGCATAGACTGGACGAAGACTGTAACTGAAGTGCAGCAGGGAGTGATTCAAACTGAGGACACAGACACAACAACTGGGGTACAGAATGAAGATACCCAGCCCTCAGATAACAATGTAGAGAGACAGAGTGGTACAGAGCAGGGGGACTGTGGTCCAGCTACAAACAGGACTGAAATAAGTTCTGAAATACAGAGATAAAGTCAGAGTCAGTGGGATTTTACATACAGCAAACATTCTAGGATGTGCAGGCTTCTAGGATCTGCAGAAGCCATTAATGTTGCAGGCAGTACAGATTCAGCTGACATGTCAAATTTAGACAGCCTTCAGATGGAACCCACTGCCACTGATGTTAATACCACTGACATCATGGAGAATATATGGATAACAAAAGATCTATCATTTGACCTCGCCAAACAAGAAGAGATAAAGACCTGGTAAGATAGTGATGTGTTTGAGGAGGACAGAGAAGAGGGACAAAAGTCCTCTACCAGATGTGTATGCACTACAAAAGAGACACGCCATGGATTAGTTCCTAAAGCACGGTTTAAGAAACTGGATGTGTTAGAGCTCCAAATGGATTCACCTGCATGTGCCTCAGAGTCTCTTCGGCTGCTTTTTGGCAGTTATTTGTCAAAGACAGTGGACGCTTCAATTCATGGACAGAAAATCTGCATTTCTGCAAGGAACAGAACTTTTACATCAGGCCTCCGATTGAGGCTGACTGTCGAGGAACGTTGTGGAGGCTCAAGAAGTGTGCATATGGTCTAGCAGATGTTTCATTCTACTGGTACAACAGAGTGAGAGCAGGAGGGAAAATGTCCAGAGTAGAGGTCCAGCTGTTTTTTACTGGATGGATCAGAAGTGCATTGTAATTAGGGTACTTGCCTGTCATGTAGATGACTTCACAAAGATTCACTTCCGCTGTAATACCGCATCTCAGGTCTGTCTTCCACGTTGGACATGCAGAGTGTGATAATCTGTATGATTCCTTCACAAGCCTTGGAATGAGACTTTGAGGAAGAGAAGGAGTAACTCAATGATCAGGTCGAAGTTAGGCCAAATTCTCTGAGTAGCCAGACAGAGTAGACCAGATGTCATGTGTGATTCCAGTCACTCCAAGTTTCAAAAGTGCAACTGTACAGAAGATAGTTCTAAACTTCCAGCATTCAACAATGCCTCATTTGGAAATCTTTCAGATTGGAGGCACTCAAGGAGGACATCTGATTGTTCTGTTGGGAGGAGACGGAAAGTTCTCACCACTTTCTTGGCAGTAAAAGAGAGTCAAGAGGATTGACTTGCTGGTGAAACACTGGCAGCGCCTGGTGGATTTGATAAAGCCGTTTTCTTGGCCACACCGTTCTCTGGAGATGCTGAATATGCTCCACCCATAATATGTGTCACAGATAATCATTCACCTGCTGATGCGCTGAAGTCTGAAGTCGCCTGGAGATAAGCATCATCAAAGGTAGAACGTGTGCTGTGGCACTGTACAAACAGCTTGTGGACCGTCTTACCAACAAAGGAGCATCAGCGTATAGGTTACTTCAGGCCCTGAGTGTAGGACAATAGAAACTTGATTAAAATCGTTTTTGAAAGGTCTGGGTTTTGTTTTTTTGTTTTTTTAGAGGACTATTTTAAGATCTCCAAATGACGTAATACTGCTGTTCAGTGCTGTTGAAAACAAAGTGAGTATTTGTGAGTTTGTGAAGTTTTTTATATAGACATGAATTGTTGTATTCATATCCCCCTATACTGGTTGTGCTATATTTAGCTGTTAAAGTTAGTTCTTATACTGTAATTCAGAGGGTGGTGTACAGGCGGGAGTGGACGGTAAAGAATTAATAGGAGCTGCACTATAACTTATTTAGTTCCAGTTCAGTATGTATTATGTTTTTTTTTTTTCCGTTTTTTTTTGGCGGGGGGGGTGTATTATGAAGTGTAAATGTTACTCTAACAGGTCTTTTGCTTAACACTTCCGTAGTGGTTAGAGAACTGGTCTCGTGACCGAAAGGTCGCGGGTTCGATTCCCGCCCAGGGCAAAACACGACTGAGGTGCCCTTGAGCAAGGCACCTAACTCCCCAACTGCTCCCCAGGCACTGTGGTTTGGGGCTGCCCCCCCTCCCTAGTGTTCACTGGTGTGTGTGTGTGTGTGTTTCATTGCACAGATGGGTTAAATGCGAAGGTCACGTTCCTCTGTGTGCAAGCACAGTAGGCAAATAGTTCACTTTCACTTTCACTTTTTACTTTACGCTGATGTTGGATGTCATTTATCACTTGTTTTATAAAATGGTGTAAAAGTATTTAAGCATTAATCAGTATTATTGTTGTTATTTTCTTTTTCTTTTCAGTTTAATGATTGATCTGACCAAACTTCACAAGGAGCAAAAAGTTGAAGAGGTAATCTTTGTCTGTCTCACTTCCTGCCTCTATTACAAGTAGAAGTAGATGTTGTATTAATACCAACCATTCCATTAGCTATGTGGGTCCTGATGTTTAATCAGTGTCATTTAGTTTATTAGGGCAGATTTTTAACAAGTTTTAAATCCAACGTGCCAAATCTGTTGGATCAACGTTAACCAATGTGTTGGGTCAAAATTAAGATTTTTCTGTGTAAACAGTAACGAATGGGACACTGTTCATCATTCTGTTGGTTCAGTCTTAACCATTGTGTCAACGTTAAACAATATGTTGGGTCACTGTTAACCATTCTATTGGGACACTATCAACTTTTGGGTCATTATTAACCATTCTTTTGGTTAGCATTAACCGCTGGGTCACGAGTAACCATTCTCTTTGATCAATGTCAAACACTGCGTCAGTGTTATCTGTTCTGTTGGACCGACTTATCTCTCTCTCAGCCATGACCTAAGCACCTAACTCCCCCAACTGCTCCCTGGGCTGCTCTCCGACTCTGGAAAAGTATTTCCACTGCCTCCTAGTGTTCACTGGTGTGTGTGTTTCACTGCATAGCAGTTTTTTTTTTACTTTAAAATCTGTTGATTTATTACGAAAGGTGCCGTTTCGCCAACATTGTTTGCTACGTGTATACAAACCTGATAGACCTGATAGAAAACGTCTCACCGATTCCAATACACCTATATAAATATAATATAATGTATAAAACCGAGCCTCTAGGCATGCAGACTGCTTCTACAGACATTTGTGAAAGAATAGGTCACTCTCAGGAGCTCAGTGAAGTCCAGCTTGGTGCCATGATAGGATGCCACCTGTGCAGTGCAGTCGTGAAATTTTTACCTGGATACTATATAAGCCACAGTCAACTGTCAGTGGGATAATAACAAAGAGGAATCGATTGAAAATGACAGCAACTCGGCTACGAAGCGGTAGGCCACGTAAAAACAGAGCGGGATCAACGGACGTTGAGGCGCATATTGCGCAAAGGTCACCAACTTTCTGCACAGTCAATCGCTACAGACCTGCAAACATCATGTGGCCTTCAGATTACATCAAGAACAGTGTGGAGAGAGCTCCATGAAACAGGTTTCCATGGTCGAGCAGCTGCATTGGTGTAAAGCATGCTGCCACTGAACTCTAGAGCAGTAAAGACATGTTGAATCAGGCTTCTACGCCTGGTAATCTGATGGATGAGTCTGGGTTTGGCGGTTGCCAGGAGAACAATGGATGGAGTTGGGCTCGGCCTTATAGTTCCGGTAAAAGGAACTCTTAATGCTTTAGCACACCATGAGAATTTGGAGAATTTCCTGCTCCCAATTTTGTGGGGACAGTTTGAGGACATCCCCTTCCTGTTTTAATATGACTGCACACCAGTGCACAAAACAAGGTCCATAAAGTCATGGATGACTGGGTTTATTGTAGAAGAACTTGACTGGCCAGACCTCATCCTCTTTAAACACCTTTGGGACAAATTAGGGCGGAGTCTGAGAGCCAGACCTTCTCGTCCAACATCAGGGTCAGACTTCACAAATGCACTTCTGGAACAATGGTTAAGAATTCCCATAAACACACTCCTGGACCTTGTGGAAAGCCAGTAGAGGTGAAGCTGTTCTAGCTGCAGAAGGCCGACATCATGTTAAACCCTGTGGATTAAGAATGAGACGTCCCTCAGGTTCAGATGAGTGTTCAGGCAGACGAGTGAAGACGTTTGGCAGTGTAATGTATAGACTGTATTGCCTGTAACAACGCTGTGTGTGTGTGTTGTGTGTGTGTGTGTGTGTGTGTGTGTGTGTGTGTGTGTGTGTGTGCAGTGGTTTGACCTAGAGGAAGTCTCTAGTGGAAAACTGCATCTGAGACTCGAGTGGCTTTCACTGCGGTTAAACGCTGATCAACTACAGCAGGTATGTACACACACTCTGTCTCTCTCTCTCTCTCTCTCTCTCTCTCTCTCTCTCTCTCTCTCTTTGTCCTCTTTTACTACCTTTCTTTTCTTTTAACCTCAACTATATATTTACTATGAACCTCCCTCAAGCCCACTTCCTCATCTCTCTCTCTCTCTCTGTCTCTCTCTCTCTCTCTCTCTCTCAGGCATTGTGGAGTATCAGGACCAATGACAATTTGTCTTCTGCACTTTTGATGGTTTACCTCGAATCTGCCCGGAATCTTCCGGTATGCACACACACGCACACACACACACACACACACACACACACACACACACACACACACATGCACACACATGCGCGCA
>JAOVVF010000042.1:1134576-1145260 GCA_028565595.1 Duopalatinus emarginatus | reverse complement strand
ACACACACACACACACACACACACACACACACACACACGCACACACACACACACACACACACACACACATACACACATGCACACATGCACACACATACACACACACATACACACACACATACACACACACTGCCACCAGCCACCTGTCATTAAACATAATTCTGTTACTGTAGAACCTGTTAAAGAAGCACATTAGTATAAACCTGCACTACTGTCAGAGCGGCTGTTCTAGTAAATGAATCAACACCTTCTGACCAATCAGAAGCCAGAATTCAGCATGACTGTGTGACTGTTTCCTCTGAAGAGTGTGATCGAGGGCAGCTTAAGCTGTGGAAACAACCGGGGCAGGAGGGGGTCCGGTCTGGTGTTTTGTGAAGACTCGTCCTCTGTCTGTAGATCGTTACTTGTGAGTCTCTGGGGTGTGAGAATTAGCCGCCTAGCTAACAGCGTAACTGAACTGAAGTAACTCGAAAAACTAGGACATTAACAGTCGGAGGTGCTGATTGAAAATGCATGAGGATGACACTGATATGTGCATGATCACAATTAGAAAAATGATAATAAAGTTAATACAAATTATTAATAATAATAATAATAATAATAATAATAATAATTTACAGTATACATTGTCTCTTTTAGTGACAGTAAAAGTAAAAGTGAAGTGATCGACCTATTGTGTTCACACACAAAGGAATTTGACCTCCGCATTTAACCCAGTGAGATCCATGCCCCAGTCTACAGCGCCCCTATTGCTCAAGGGCACTTCAGTCATGTCATGTCAGTTGTGTGGACTGGTTATCACAAAGCTGTTTCCTTAACCACAAGCCCACAGCTGCCCCCTGTTTAACTGTAGACACTAGAAATGTTATATTCACTCATATCTCTTATTGACGAACTTGTCCTTTCATTTTCCTAGAATAAAATGTTCATTTTTCATCATTTGTTCAACAGGAACAATCGATTCTTGTAAATATAACATACAGAGTAATGAACACATCAGTCCTCTATGTTCTCATTTATCTGGCAGGAAATTAGCAGTGGGAAATTTCCAATACCCAGCGTACCCCTCGGCATGGTACACTATATTCTGCTGCCAGGTTATCAAGATGTTATATTGTTTCAATATTGAAATTTTACAGTTGAGAAATAAAAAGAAATAATTCCTAAACTACTGCGGTCTAGTTACAGCTCACATCGTTTCTGAACGCAGGGCTCTTATATGGTAAATAATGGAAACCGGACAAAAGGATCCGGAGTTAGCAGGTTTAGGGTTGGGGACAGGGTTTAGTCTGTGTTAGGACTGATGTTAGGGTTAGAGTCTTGTTAGGTTTATGGGTTTGGGCTGGTGTTGGGTGTAGGATTAAGTAGTTGGAGGTGGGGTAAGGGTTGATGTTAGGGGGTTGGGGTTAGGTTAGGGTTTGGGTTGGTATTAGAGTTGGAGTAGCGTTAGCCTTTAAAGGGTTAAGGTTAGTGTTGATGTTAGGCTTGGTGTTAAGTTTAGGGTTGGAGTAAGGTTGAGGTTAGGTTTAGAGTTAAGGTTAGAGTTGGAGGGTTGGGGAAAAGTTAAGGTTAGGGTTAAGAATGCTGTTAGTGTTGGGCATGTGAGATTTATATCATGCCCATGCTGCTACAGTCAAGTTTTTACAATACTGGGGACATTCATGACTTTGTTGTCCCCTTTGGTTTAGGGTTAGGGTCAGGATTGGGGGTTAAGGTGTTTGGGTTAGAGCATACCTGGGCATCTTACGGCCTGTGGGCCACATACAGCCCTTTGGGAATCCCTGTCCGGCCCGCGGTATGTCTGTCATTAATACCTAAATGAACCATTTGTTATTTATGACTGACATACCGCAACACCTATTTTATTTTGTTGCAATACAACTGTGTTGCTTTTATTTATATTGTTTACATTCAGATGATGATGCTAGCTAGACCTACACCACAATTCAGATATTTACATAAATATTGACAGAGTACTTTTATACTTCTGATTACCACTAGCATCTTATCAAAATATATAAATTACTGCTTTTTACATTGGGGAGAAAATTTATACTGAGCAGAATAAAGTTCATGTTATCGTTGGTTCGACCCTCCAACACAGTTCAGATTTTTTATTTGGCCCCCTGTAGAAATGAATTGCCCAACCCTGGGTTAGAGCTATGGTTGATGTAAGGATTTGTGTTAGGATTAGGGCTGGAGGTAAGATTGAGGTTAGGATTAGGGTTGGAGTTATGGTTAAGATCAGGTTGTTGGGATTAGGGTTGGGTTTAGTGTTGGGATGAAACATTCAAGTCATGCCCATGCTCCTAGGGCAAAGTGTTCACAATACTGAAGGCATTCATGGCTTTATTGTCCTTTCTGTACATGTTCTAATGGAGCACTGTACAACTGGACACTGTCAAATGTTCCAATCTGGGGATTTAGGACCCTGGGGACTTTTACAGTATGACGAAAGGATCTTACATACATGACACCAAACAAGCCTCAGAATGATGTTACCATGTAATACACACACCTTTTTAAAATGAAAAACAACCCCTTCATTTTCTGTCAAAGAGCGAGCAGCTTGAGTTCCACCATGACGCCGCCAAACACCCGTACAGAGGCCTGCTGAAGGTACCAAAGTTCTCCACAAGTGTGTTTTTCACACCGTTCTGTCCACATCCATGTTGCTGACTCGTTCTTCATTACATCATTACAAAATAAACTGTTTTTTTTATGCATGCTGGAATTCAGTCTTTCTCATTTCCATCCAGGAGCTTCAAACAGGTTCATGTTACCTGGTTGTTGTTTTGCAGTTCTCAGTAGCATGTTAGCCTAGCATGTGTGGCTAAACAATACACTGCTGTAAGTCATTCAGGCTTGCAAATAAATTTACATTTCATTTAAATACAAATACTAAACAAATGACAGCCTCGTGATAAACAGTTAGCAAAAACACTGAGCTAGTTTTATTTCCTTCAATTTTTATACTATGACCAAAAAAAAAATAGATTACGTTTAGGCTAAAACTTTTTGTGTTTAGGCTAACCTGTACCATAATGACAACCAAAAGGTTAATTAAATAAGTGGTTAAATTAGCATAGCTAGCTGCACTTTATTTTTAATGTAGCTAGCTTATGTTAAGAAAATACTCCCATGTTATTACTTAACATTACATTAATGCAGATTGTTGTAGTGTTTCTATAAAATTGCTAGTAGGTCTGCTAGCAAGCATCCCGCTAATATTTAGCACTAGCTAACATCTTTGTTGTATGTACAAAAAAAGCGAATTAGCTTCTTAAAATCGCTAGGATAGCTGGCCAACACATGGTGAAACAATTAAGATTTAGCAATGCTAAGTCAGATGGCTAACACAGATAGCACAAACTGAAACACAGATCTGGAGTTCAACTGGTTAAATATAAACATGTAAGATGTGTTAATTCCTCTGTGTTTCTTTTGGAAAACCGATCCCTTTTTAGCATGCAGCATGTCTTACTAGCATGACCAGACCTGCCCGCGGAACTCCGCTGGGCTACACGGTCTGTGTGTGTGTGTGTGTGTGTGTGTGTTGTAGGTTTGGTTGCAGCATGTTCTGCCTGTATTCTGCATGCTTATTGTATCTTGTTACATTTTATCTGATGTACAGTCAGCTTCATAATTATTAGCACCCTAGGTGAAGAAGGGTGTAACAGGTTATGAGGATTGTTGGTTATTGGTTAACAGGTTATGAGGATTGTTGGTTATTGGTTAACAGGTTATGAGGATTGTTGACTTCAGGATTTAAGAGTTCTTCATCAGCGTTATGTTGAACTGGGCTATATGTTTGACTTTGGTATCCCTCTTAACCAAGGGTGCCAATAATCATGGACCTGATTATACATTGTTTTTTGTATTTCTCAGTATTTTGGTTATAACTGCAGTTCTTATCATCTATTGTGTAGGTATTTACAGACAGGCACAATTGTTTTATTTGTATATAAAAAAATGGGATTAAAACAGAATGAATACCAACCAGTAGAACTTGGCTTGGATTTGCATACTGCAACCTGATTGGCTCTTTTACTTTATGACATAATGATAATAATAACACTTATCTGTGACTTGATCAGTACTAGGGTTAGATTTTCCACTGAGAGTTGACACTTTCCTGGCCCAGAATATTGTTAAAACTGTTAAACAGTATACTCTGGTAACCAGATAATACATAGTTCCACTTACAAAATGTCTAGACTGGTGGTGGCTCCTTAATGGTATGGGGTTGGTTTAGCTGACATTCCATGGGACCTCTGATACGTCTACAAATGTCTCTGACAGGTGAACACTGTGTGTGCTTCCTTTCTGATGAATCACATTCATTCATTCAATCGGGTTTGTCCTCTTCTAACAGGACAACGGACCACCACATCCAGAGACACCAGATTATGGTTAGAGGAACACTCATATGAGTTTGGGGTTTAGTCATTCACACCTAAATCACCAGATCTCAATGTAATCAAACACACCTGGAAGTGTGTGTGGTGTACACACTGTGCAAGTATGGTGTTCACTGCCTACAGAATATTTCCACAAGCTCATGGGATAAATGCCCAATGGGGGACCTTTCAGGAGAGTGCAGTTTTTCTGGCACTTTACGATATACTGTAGGCGATATACTCTACACTGGTATAAATAATAATGCTGACATAGTGTTTGGTTTTTTAGAGCTCAGGTTGGTTCTTTTAAGTCTACATTACATTGTTTTAGGACTCACTGGATTTCTGATTCAATTAGACTAAATAAATTATGTTCATAAATGAAGCGTTATTAATATATGAATATTTGGTGTTGCAGTCTGGGAGGAAGGTGAACAGTGACCCGAGCCCTTATGCCCAGTTAACAGTCGGACAGAAGACGTATGAGAGCAAGGTCAGGATGAGAAAAGTGTCTTTCAGTATCTTTTCACATCTTTTCACATGCCTATTAAATCAACATTGGTGTTTTTTCACGTTTTTGTGTATTCATCTCGCCAGCACAAAGTCTTGAAAACATTAATGATCTTCTGACTGGTTTATTCATCACATTTATTTATTCATCACTTCTGTAGCTTCCTCCTGGTTGTTCCCCTTAGCTAAGGTAAAGGTTACATAAAATATATGGCACTTGGTTGTCTACAAAACCAGATCCCAACCTTTTAAAAGATTTTTGTTCCTACAGCCATGTGTTGTGGGAAGGGCAACATGGTATGGATAAATATTATATACACATGAAGGGTCATTACAAGCTACACTGATGTAGTCTGAGCCATCACAGGGTCATTAACTGGCAGACTAGAATGATCTGGACACCTAATCATTACAGTGGATTAGTTATTTTTAGGGCATTTGGTCGATGTCCTTATCCGGAGCGACTTACATTTATTTTTCATTTACACAACAGATGAGGTGAAGTTTAATGATCATGCTCAAGGACTCAGTAATGGCAGCTTGGCGATGATGGGATTTGAGCTCACAACCTTATAATTAGACGTACCAACATCTTAACCAGTACTGCAACCCCACATTTGAATTTGAAACATTTTGTAGCAGAGATTAACAAAAACTGGCCATTGTTCAGAAACTAAACCTGAGCCATCTCAGATTGTACTGAGGCCAATCACTTACATTTACATCAGTTATTTAACTGACAGCAGCTCGCTGAGAAAGGGAAGGTTCATAACATTTCATTTTGTAGAAATACACCCACCGTTTTAATTAGTGAAGTGGTGAGATGGCTTTTCCAGATAATTAGCCAAAAAATGAAGAGGTTTATTGACCTCTATGGCCTATGGTCCAGTCAGACTTACTGTAACAAATGGACACTGGTACTAATTCGGGGCTCTGCGATTATAAAAGTTTGCCTTTAGAATACCTTAACAATCGTGAGGTCATGTGACGTGATGAGTGTTTTTCTGCCTGCTATGTTATCAGGTGCGCTACAAGACGTGTGAGCCGCTATGGGAGGAAGCATTCACCTTCCTGGTTCACAACCCCCACACTCAGGAACTACAGGTGGAGGTATGGCATGATGTAGTCCTAGTGATGCCATAGATAATGTTTTATTAGCTAAAATACACGTTTACATGAAGGCTACCAGTTGACACTAGAGGCGTTGGAGATACTAAGCATAACATGATATGCTAACTCAGTACAATATAATTATAAATATAGCTAGCAGGTTTGTAGTATAGTCGACTATGAAGCACCAGTTGGTTCTTGTTGGATTACCAAGACATTAACTTTATAAAATTTCAGGTAAAGGATGATAAGCACAAGTGCATGCTGGGTAAAGTGCGAGTGGCATTAGCACGTCTCTTGAAGGATGAGGACATGACACTGGTGCAGCAGTTCCCCCTGACCAGCTCCGGCCCAAACAGCACACTCAAGCTCAAACTGGTGCTCAGGGTGAGTGTGTGTTTATTCATGCTTCTGAAACTTGGTCTGTGGGGCTGAGTGTATACACTGTAAAAATTAGTAGTTCCTTGAAGAACCTCATAGGTTACTCCAAGAACCTTGGGGCTCCTCCAAGAACTCAAATGTTCCTCAGTTCTCACAGAGGTGCCTGGAAGAACTTTTGGGATTCATCAGTATAAAATCTGGTTCCTTAAAGAAACTATTAGAATTAAGGTTTGTAGAGGATCTTCATCTGGATATAACTGAGAAGGTTCCTCACAGCACTGTAAGAGCTTCCTCCACAGTTCGAACTGAGGAAGCTTCAAAAGTTCCTGAAGGTTCTTCTCCTTTTAACAGTGTATATGTTTCTTCACAGATTCTTTGCCTTGAAAAGGAAACCACATCAGGTCAACCATCCTTAGTCCAAGTCCGCCACACCAGCCAGAGTGTTACGATACCACAAACAAACACTACTACTTCTACCACCACCACCACCACCACACACTCCACCCCTACCACACACTCCGCTTCCACCACACACTCCACCCCCACCACACACACAACCCCCAGCAGCTCTCCTGCCCCCACTGGGGTCACTCTGCGTGGTAAGAGAGGCTCAGAGGGCTCACCGGTGAGCATGGCTCTGACGGAAATGCAAAGGGATTCTCCAAGAAGAGACTCGACACGCAGGGACTCGACACGCAGGGACTCGACACGCCGAAACTCAGCACGGAGGGACTCAACACAGAGAGAATCAACACACAGAGACTCAACGCAAAGTCTGGCATCAGATACTTCACTACCCACAGCTGCTGTGGAGCTACAGCACAGACTGGCACAGCTGCAGAAGTAGGCACACACACACACACACACACACTCACATTCAAACACTATCATAAAGGTATGATCTTGAACTACTGACCAAGTCAACTATATTAGTACTGTTAGGTAGCTACCCCTTTTTTTAACCTGCCATGACTTTTCCTTTAATGGATGCCCCCCCACCTAGTTTTGTAGGCCCTGGGTGTGTCCTGGACTTGTCCTAGACTATTGCCCCTTGGCTTGGTCAAATGTGCACAGTTGCCTAATGCATATCACCTTAAATGAGAAGGGGATGAGGGGAATCCCTTTTTTAGTTAAAGCCTAGAAGAGGTTCCAGCACAACCTCCAGGTTGTGAAGGTATAAACCCATGAGAATACATTAATACATTAGTAAAGATGTTGATGCTTGATGTTGGGATAGGATGACCCCTATTGGAAGCCCATTATTCAGATGTCATAGAGAGAGCAGAAACTAAAATTAGTGTGTCATCCCGATCTTCTCTTGATCACAGTTGGTCATGTTCAGCAAGGTCGAAGGGTAAGGGGCTCCTGAACGGTGCCCGATCATCTGGAGGTCATCAGTTCAAATCCTAGTGGTGCTACAGCCACCCATTGGTGCATGTCCAAGAGAACAAAAGTAGCCATTCTGTTTCCAAGGATTTGTTTTACGCCACCCCCTGATGTTCAGAAAGTTGTAGTCAGCTGTTTTAACATGCCATGTGCCTTCACCATTTCTGGTTGGTGGCAGTCGTAGATCAAAAGAACAAATCAAATCTTTAGTACACAGTAAGAGAGTCGGTAGACCCAGATACCCAGACATGAGAGGGTAATCATGAACTCCTTAAATACTTGCACTAGAGCTTGTCCTAGTATTCCAGTGACCGTGACCTGGCTGGGAGGGAAAGAGTCCTGTGCTCTCATTCCAGAGTTTTAATAAAGCTGGATTGGAGACTAGAGACAAAATACAAAGAGGATGAATGTGAAGTGGCCAGAGGAATTCGATCTCACATTTAACCCATTTGTGCAGTGAAATACTCAAACTAGGGGGCAGTGAATACACTTGCCCAGAACAATGGGCAAACCTTTGCTTCCAGGAAGCAGTTTGGGGTAAGGCGGCTTGCTCAAGGGAACTTCATTTGTGTCTTGTTGGTGCAGGGATAGAACTGGGGACCTTCTAGGTTTTAGGGCTGGTTCTTAATCACAATCAACCTATATCAATCTTAATCTTAATCAACCTATACACGGTGTCCAGGGAGCAGATGGAGGTTAGGTGCCTTTTTCAAGGGCACTTCAATCATGTCTTGTTGGTGCGGGGATTAAATTGGGGAAACCTTCTAGGGCTGGATCCTTCTTTGGCTCCTGATCTCTCTCTATGGAAAAGTACAGTAAGGAATCCTGAGCAGCTCCTTTAAGGATGGGCTTCATGGTCCTCCTCATCAGCTGCTCCAGCTGGCAGCTGCCCATGTCTATCCAATGTTTCCTCCTGACAGCAGCTCCTACTCAGAAAATAACCAGTCTGACTACCTTTTTGCTGATGTGTGTACTTTTTGCTGAGGCGTGTGCTGTTCGCCATATTGGACACTGACACATAGCTTTAGATTAGGGGTGGAGTCTGTGTGCAGGCTGAGTTGACTGGATGGATGATGATCTGACATGCCTGACCTTGGAGTACATGAAGCCCCTGTCCTCATTTCTGTCTCACACCGTCTCTTATTCATTGCCTGTTTGTTTTGCTTTGTCTCTTCATTTCTCTGTCTCTTTCTGTCTTTCTCTCTGCCTATGCTCTTTGTCTCTCACTCTTTCTTTATCTGTTACTCATGTTGTCTCTATTCATTTCTCTGTCCATCTTTATCACTGTCTATCTTTTCCTTTGTCTGTCTTTTTCTCTGTCTCTCTTTCTATATATCTATCCTATCGTCTCTCTCTCTCCTGGTGTCCATCTCATGCTGCCTGTCCACATCTTTTTCACTCCCTTTGTCTTCATTTCTCTGTCTCTTTCTGTCGCACTCTGTCTTGTTCATTGCTCTTGTCTCTCTATTTCTTTTTTCTGTCTTTCTCTCGTCTGTCATCTGTTTCTCACTGTCTCTCTTCATTTCTCTGTCTCTGTCCATCCCTATCACGCCATCTCTGCTGCATTCTCTATCTCTTCCTTTGTCTCTCTCTCTCTGTCTCTGTCTCTCTCTCTCTGTATTTCTTTTTCCACCCCTCTCTCCATCTCTCTCTTTCCATCTCTCTCTCTCCATCTCTCTCTCTCTCTTTCCATCTCTCTCTCTCTCTCTCCATCTCTCTCTCTCTCTCTCTCTCTGTATTTTTTTCCCTCCCCTCTCTCTCTCTCTCTCTCTCTCCATCTCTCTCTCTTTCTCTCTCTCTCCATCTCTTTCTCTCTCTGTATTTTTTTCCCTCCCCTCTCTCTCTCTTTCTCTCTCTCTCTCCATCTCTCTCTCTCTCTGCAGTGGTTCTACGCAGTATCCTCTGGGGGAGGTGCAGCTCACTATCAGACACAGTTCTCAAAGAAACAAACTTATTGTTGTGGTCCACGCCTGCCGGTGAGAACCCGCACACGCACACACACACACACACACACACGCACACACACACACACCCAGGAGAATCTGATCTGTCACAGTAAGTTCTTCGCAGTACTTTTTAGCTCCCACACAGCAGCTCGTTAGGAACTCTAACTCTGTAAAAGTGTTACCATGGAAACATATATACATGATAGTGTTGCCGTGGTAACAGAGTACCAGCCCTTTAGGAGCAGACTTGCTGCTCTGTACATTTGATGGGTGAACTGGCAAAGCGAACAAGACAAACAAGGACACAGATCACGTACACGGCACTGACACTGGAGACTCCTTCCACCAATCCGATGTATTATTGCAGTAATCTGATCTCTCTGGGGAAGGACGGCTCGGACCCGTACGTACGTCTGTACCTGCTTCCGGATAAGAGCCGGAGCGGCCGACGAAAAACCAGCACCATGAGGAAGAACCTCAACCCGGTCTACGACCACTCGTAAGAAAACACACACCCACACACACACACTGGATTCATGAGTACTAGAGTGGAGTGTAACTAAATGTTATTCATAAGTGTGTGTGTTTGTGTGTGTGTGTGTGTGCAGGTTTGAGTTCATTGTGTCAGCGGTGGAGCTGCACAGGAGGACCCTGGATGTAGCTGTGAAAAACGCAGGGGGACTGCTGTCCAAAAATAAAGGCCTGTTGGGCAAGGTACACACACACACACATAACACACACATGTACATGCATTCATACACACACACACACACACACACACATGTACATGCATTCATACACACATAACACACACATGTACATGCATTCATACACACACACACACACACACACACACACACATGTACATGCATTCATACACACACACACACACACACACACACACATGTACATGCACTCATACACACACACACACACACACACACACATGCA
>JAOVVF010000042.1:1072013-1086146 GCA_028565595.1 Duopalatinus emarginatus | reverse complement strand
AATAGTCCCAGCTTCAGGTCAACAGTGCAGGCTGTGTTATCTGAATTGTCTAAATTTATATTTATTAAGTTATTAGAACAAACTCTCTGAGTATTTCTATATTTTTGTTTGACTCTGGAAACAGATACAGTCTCAATATGATAAAACCTGGGTGACAACTTTAAGCAGCTAGCAGACGGTCAGGTTAGCCTGTTTGCTCCCTGGCCTTGGCTCTGCATTGTCATGGATTAACTAGGCCTATTCTAAGACTATGTCCTATGCTACAAGAAATGAGAGCAGCACCATCCTGAGTCGGGTGGATACCGTCCCGCCCTGATAGGCCAGCTTTGCCCTCAAAACTACTCCAATGGTCTATAAAGCCCACTTTGTTTTCAGAGCACCACTTGGACATCCAGCATTTCAGCAAACATAACCTGCTGTAAGTTACATGACCCATCCATTAACTGCAACAAAAACTAGGGGGCAGTTAGCACATGTTGGCAGCTCCTATTTGAGGTGCCCAAGGAGCATTTAGGGGGTTAGGTGCCTTGCTCAAGGGCACTTTAGTTGAGTCTTGTTGGTTGTGGGGCTCAAACCTGGGACCTTCTGGTCCCAAGGCGGGTTCCTTAACCACAAGCGTATGGCTGCTCCCAAGCCCCGGGTCACGCATGCATTTACCACAAGACGTTACTGCTAAAATAGATCCTGGAAGCAAAGAACCCTTTTGTCATGTTCTCATTATGTGTCTGAGGAACCCTGGAAGAACAGCACTGTTGCAATGAATTGCAATGAGTTTTTTTAAGTACAATCTTGCTGGCAATTTTATGTGACAGTAGTATCAGTAGTATTTGTACCGATTCGGATCCTTTTTGCTGTTCTTTATTGCTGAAATCATCTGAGGATCCTTTCACCCGTGCTGTCACTCCTGATCACCAGCTCTGTCATGCAGAAATCTCAAAGGGAATAACAAAGGCTAATCACGTTTCTTTCTAGACATTTCAGCTTTCATTTATTTGTTCTGGTTCGGTTCCTGAATGTCTAATTTTCTGCTCTGCTGTCATGTCCCTCTGGAATAAAAAAAAAAAAACAGCTTCCAGGCAACATGTTTCACACAAACAGACTCACTAAATATTTACTCTGTAAACACAGCTTTGGGATCTGTTAGCGCTGGTAACTTCCTACTGGTGCCACATGATGAAATGTATAGAGTCAACCTGTACATTTATTTTCCCCTTATGTGACTGTCACATATTATATTTTACTACATCACAGCAGGGCTTGTCATGTATTCATTAACACTTAACAATGATTGACTAATTTAAGACACTGCAGCATAAAAGGAAAGTTATAACATGAAACGTATTTCAAGAGTGATGTCTTGAAAAGCTATGCTAGATTTAGTTTGAAGTAAACAAAGCCTTTATTTGGCACATAAACATTGAAGCACAATGAAACTCTTTACTTCACATATCTCAGCTGTTAATAAATTGGAGTCAAAGTGCAGGGTCACCCAGAACACAGCCCCCTGGAGCAGAGAGATAACTGGCAGCTTGGTGGTGGGAGCATGATATTTATGTTTCCAGGGACATGAGCCTAACCATAGGATTTTGGGAGATGACATACAGTACGTGGAACTTGGAAACCTAGGACTCTGGGTGCACTGGAACATTAGCTATGCTCCCATTATGTACAATACAGTGGATATGAGAAGTACAGACCCCTGTTAATATGCCAAGTTCAATCATTTCCAAACTTTAATGTTACTTTTAATTTGTACAATTCGATTAAAAAACAAACTGGAAAATCTTGTAGTAGGAAAATAAAACAAAAACAAACAAACAAACAAAAACAAAAAAACAAAACAAAACACAATAACATGGTTACATAAATATACACACCCTTAAAACAATACTCTATTGAAGCATCTTTTGATTTAATGACAGCATTGCATGTTTTATGGTAGGAGTCTGTCAGCATCTTGACTTGGCAGTCTTTGCCCATTCTTCCTTGCAAAAGTACTTCAAATCTATCAGATTGCAAGACAATCTCCTGTTCCCAAACTTCTTCAGGTCACCCCACAGATTTTCACAGATTTTTCCATCTCAATTCAGGTCTGGATTCTGGCTGGGCCATTTTAAATCTCTGAACTTCTTCTGGTGACATTTTTTGTTGTTGACGTAGAGGTTTGCTTAAAGTTGTTATCATGCTGAAAGGTGAAATTCCTTTTCGTTTTGGTATCGAAGGCCCAAAGGCTTTGTGACAAAGCTAAGTAACCTTTGGATCTCCACCTTGACTAAAGCCTCAGTTCCAGCTGGAGAAACACTGCCACTAAGCATAATGCTGCCACCACAATGGGTCACTGTGTGTATGATGTTCTTTTGTTGAACCATGGCCTCATCAAGCCATAACACATTTTCCACATATTTTGGCAGACTTGATTTAGGTTTTGATTGTTTTCATTGCATTGTAAGAAAAGGCAGTTTGACTCTTGGTAGCCTCCTGGGCAATTGTCCTTTTTGCCTTTTCCTCAGTTTTGGAGGAATGTCCAGTTCTTATCAAAACAAATCTTGTTATTGTTGTGCTCCATAATATATCTAATACGTTGGGGATCTTTTGTACACTTCTCCTCACTGATATCTTGAGATCAGTAAGATCCCTTTGATGCATTCTAAGTTCTGTGTGGACCATGGCTTTGACTGTAAGATGCAACTAAGGAAAATATTACTACAACAACTGAACTTTATATGGGGTAATCAGAGTCACTTTAATTGATGACAGGTGTGTTTTGCCTTCTCTTTAATGAATTTAAATGTGATTTGTTAATTCTGAAACATTAACAGGGTTATGTAGACTTTCTATATAAATTGTGAAAATCTAAGGAATGTAGAACCCTGGATTGAAAGTTTTCTGACAAAATTGACTGATATTTGGAACTGTCCATCTTGATTAAAGTCCTAATTTGAGCTAAAGATAAACGGCACAAAAACATAATGCGGCCACCACCATGCTTTACTGTGGGGAAAGTGTTTTTTTGGTGAAAACAGGAATTCTTGGTGTTTCTGCTCTTTTATAATAAATCTTAAAAAAATTATAAACGTAATATAAAAGTCAGATTTACACTTGTGTAAAAATGCAGAATGGATTTTGCTGGCGTCGCATTTATGTTAATACTCTGTCGTCTTTTCTGCTATTCAGGAACGGGTGGTGGTGGGGGGGGGTTGAATGTGCTGACTTTGTTATATTGGCTGAATAATATTAGGAGGTTGGTGAGGGTTAAGCAGAGCATAAACGTAAAGGAATAAGCAGGAGAGATGGAGAGTGACAGACTGAGATGTTTAGAGATTTTTAATGTTGTGCATAAAAAGGCAAAATCAACTGTACTCAGAATAGCCCGAAACTCTTAAATGCCTTTACATTAAAACTGTTCTGAAAGCAATATTTCATTCATATACAAAGCTCATGCACAGATAAGTCATAACAATACAAAATGAAGCCTAAACATAGGCCTAAAAGGCTCTGACCCATGAGGAATGGACTCCACGTGACGTTGGTGTTCTGTGACATCTGGTACCAAGACAGATCCTTCTGTTGGTCGTCTGTGGGATTGGACCAGACAGGCTGACTTTTGCCTTGAAAACACGTCAGTTAGTCTTGGCCACCCATGACCCTGTCACTGGTTCAGTGATTGCTCTTCTTTGGATCACCTTTGGTAGGTACTTACCACTGTATTGTGGGACGCGCCGCACAAGACCTGCTGTTTTGGAGATCACCTGACCCGGTTGTCTAGACATCACAATTTGGTCATTGTTAAAGTCACTCAAATTCTTACACTTGCTCAATTTTTTCAACTTTCAACACACAAACTTTGAGAACTGACTGCTTTAATACAGTATACCCCTTGAATGGAGTCAATGTAATGAGGTAATCTGTGAGGACTTAAGACTGTCGTGACCCCTAGTGGCCACTATTGTGCCTCGGCATCCTTTGATGTCACATGGCTTTTGTTTATGTTTTCATGGACTGAGGGCCCGCCTCTTACCCTGCACTCAGTTTCTCACCATTTCCTAATGGTACACCTGGACATTGTTATTAGCATGGTCATGTGATCTTCTGTCTGTGCATTTATACTGGCTCAGTTGTGTGTTTCTTCACTGAGTCTTCGTGTTTGTACCGGTGAGTGATAGCTCTTAGCTCTTCCTAGTTCTGTGCTTCAGTTTTTGTTTGCTGTTTGCTCTCTACTCCCATTTTATCTATTTTTACCTCTTTTGCTTTTCTGGTTTTTGTTAGTTTTGCTGATGGGATCTGTGTTACTGATTTAGTTTTTTTGTTTTCTCTCCCCTGTCTTCTGGGTGTTCATTTGGGAATTACCAATAAACTTTGTAAAACTACGTATCATCTGCACTTGAGTCTCCCCATTAGTTCACTTGGTTTTGCGTCTGCCTTCCATTCCGGCGGACTGGGTTCGATTCTGACCTTGGCCTTGACATAATCAGTGTTATTCACGTCACCTGTCAGTGGTTTGGTGGTTTTAATGTTATGAGACACGGAGCAGTGTCTTATCTTTATAAGGTATTTATATTTCCTCAAACTAAAATCCTAGTAACTAATTTAGATTTAGTATCTATGTGTCAACAGTTGACCTTTAATGATAATTATTATGGTTTTTCTTTCATATTCCTATGATATTAAATGTCTACTTTCACCCCACTTTTCTGGTATAATGCTTTCTAAAGTCACTTTGTTTTACAGAAGGCTTATTCCTTGCTTTTGAATGTAATGAAAGCCTTACTGAAAGATGACAGAATCAGTTCAGCTCTGAATGGAAGTGTGGCTCATAGACAAGTCATTTTCTTCCACTTCATTGAAGCCCTATCTGGCTTTATGGGCCGCCGTGCACTATTGACCTGTCCGCTTCACACAAATCTCCCGTCTTATTACGGAGCATTCCGCACGACTGCTGAGCCAGAAAGAAAGACTGCGGTTTGAACACGGAGGTGGAGGTTGTAAAGTACATTATGTTTTGTCATCAGTTTGGTCACAGTACCAGTGTTACAATGATAGACGGACAGTTTTCCGTTTGAGTGGTTTGTTTTGGGAGTTAAGTCACTGTGGTTTGCTCTTGTACTTGATGCACAAGCTCCTACTCCATAAAATCTTCCTATTACTTAAACACCATGAAAAGGAAAAGAACGCTCTGCACAATGTTGGCTGTTTGTTAACCTCAGTGCATTCTTCTGAGTTGGGACACAGATATAGACATGTTGTCTGGTCTACCTTGTCTGCCCAGGCTCAGTCATGGTCTTGTAGTTAAAGGAACCAGCGTTGTGACTGGATGGTCTCTGGTTTGGTCATTCGTACCAGGAAAGACTTGACTGAAGTGCCCTTGTTTAAGTCACATAACCCCTCAGCTGATCCACTCTGGGCACAGTAGATAGGGTGTGTTAGGACAAGTGTGTTCACTGCCCCCTAGAGGTCAAATTCTTCTGCATGCATGTATAGTAGTACAGCATCAGCATACAGGAAGTCACACTTTTATTTAATTTGGAGGAAATCTGAACACAGGTGAACAGTTAAATACAGAGGTCAAATTCCTCTGTGTGCCAGCACAGTGTTCAATCACTTTATTTTCACTTCCTCAGATTTTCAACCAATCTGGAGGACACTTCCCTATTGGGGATATTTATCATCATCATTAAACAGGTTGTAAACAAGTCCAAAGATTATTTATAATACTAGACCACAACTGGAAATGACTTCCTGTAAATACCTCATGTCTGTCCATCTGAAATCTTCTTTGTCTTTTTATGCAGACGGGAGACGAAAAACTGATTTTTAACCACAAGGCATCAGATTGTAAGAATAGCAGCCATATGATGAGTTGCTATAAGGACGGACAGAAAGACATTTCAGTCTTGTTCATGCTGGTTCATAAAAAGTAGTCCTGGTGTCACACTCAGACTTTTGGACTGGTCAGACTTTAAGATGCTTACAGAGCTCTTTTTATTCTTCCTCAACATTTTAATGATTCCTGATTTGAATAGTCAAAGTGTCTCCCTCCAGTGCCAGAGCTAATTTACCGGCTCAGTGTGCATACAGCATTTTTAAGAAGATCTGAGTCAGTTTGCTCAGATTCATTTTGTTACCTTGTCTCATATTGGTGTCTTGATCTGTATTTGTCCACAAATTTCCACCTTCAGGCTTTTAACAGCCAACAGTGTCACATCTGTGATGTGGTCTTCAGACTACAACCACATCACATGGCCAAGGCACTATCATAAGCACAGGTTTATTGAAATCCACCCAGTTTGCATGAGTCTGTTCCCATGATAGCCTCAGATTTCTGTTCTTGACTGACGGGGGTGGAATCTGATGTGGCCTTTTGCCGATGTAGTATGTCCACCTCAAGGTCTGATGTTTTGTTTGTTCTGAGATGCTTTTCTGTGTCCGGCGTTGGTTCAGCTTATACTGTCTGACCTTTGTCCTCTGATTCCTGAGCTGTCTGGACTTCTAGGTGCAAGAAACAGAGACGAGTCATCATGCAGGTCTTCCCTGTGCTCTGAGAGATGGTGGGATCAGTCTGTAAGTCTTAGAGAATCAGAGGGAGTGTGTTGCAGTGTGGGGTGTGATAAGTGCTTTCCTAGAGAACGTGTGAAAGTCTCAGACCAGCCCATCTGGTACCAAGAGTCATGCCACACGATCAGACTTCTTCCCCATTCTGTTTAACCTAAACATTACCTAGAGCTCTTGATCTGTATCTGGAGGATTCTATGTTTTGGGCCCCTGTCATATGATTGACTGATTGGATAACTACACTAAAATGCCGGTACAAAACCAGTACAGACAAGTTTATAGAAGATAAATAGGCTGCTGGTGGATCCATAATGCTATACGGTTAGTTTAACTGGCATCCCATGTTCCCCCTGGGACACCTTCAGACGTCTCTGACAGGTGAACACTATGTTTGATGAGTTCCACCAGTTCATTTCCTGTATTTATTCTGACAGGTTTGTTCTCTTCTAACAGGACAATGGACCACCACACATGTCTAGAGACACCAGATTATGGTTAGAGGAACACTCATCTGAGTTTTACCATGCAAGTTCCTACCAAGTATTAGACTGGTGTACCAGATTTTTTGGTTAGAGTCTTGTGACTGGAAGGTCCCGGGTTTGATCCCCACACAGGGCAAGACACATTTACATTTATGGCATTTGGCAGACGCTCTTATCCAGAGCGACTTACAAGGTTACTGGTATTACAAGTAGGCCAACTTAGTGTTAGGAGTCTTGCCCAAAGACTAAGACTGGCTGCCCAGATCGGGAATCAAACCCAGGTCTCTCACATGGAAACCCAATGATGATACCAGTGTACCAACCAACCACACCAAGACACAACTGAGGTGCCCTTGATCAAGGCACCTAATTCCCCAACTGCTCCCTGGGCACTATGGTTCAGAGCTGCCCCCTGCTCCAGGCAAGTGTGTTCACTGCCCCCTAGTGCTTACTAGTGTGTGTGCGTGTTTTACTGCATGGATGGGTTAAATGAGGAGGTCACATTCCTCTGTGTGCAAGCACCATAGGCAAATAGTTTACTTTCACTTTCACGTTCCCCAAAATAAGCAGGTGTTCCTAATAAAATGGACAACGAGATGATACAAAGAGCTCATTTGAAACTCCTGAGGGATTCAGGACGACATCTCTCTTTATCCCCGTAATTGAGGTCAGAGAGGTGAAGTGGGTTAGACAGTTTGGCGGCTCCATCTCACGCTAGAGCACTTTATAAAGTCTGACTGCGAGCTCCGTCTGCTCGGCGAGTGTCGGAGATAAACATACGGACGCTCGGTCAACGGAAGGGACTTTTATTGTGCATCACGTCGACGTCTCGATCGTTATCGCTGTGATAAATGCTCACTCGGTATGCTGGAGTGGTAATCATCTGAAAAACCAATTACAGAAACGTCTGACGTGTCTCGGATGGAAATGAGCAGCGCAGAACCGAGCGGCTGAGACAGCTGGAACATCTCTGTAATTGTTTTTTTTTAATATATATATATATATATGTGTGTGTGTGTGTGTGTGTGAGAGAGAGAGATTGTAATTCTGGCTTGCTCTGTGGCTACTAATCACTGTGCTAATAGCCTAGTGTATAATACAAGATGTAATAATAAAGCTGTAACGATAGCAATAATACGTAATGCTAATGAAAAGCGCAGTAAAGGAAGCAACACATGTCCAGTAATCACTTATCAGTTATAATCAGTTATCTAACGTATATGGGTTTGTGCTTCAGGAACCAGCCTTGTGACTGGAATGTCCTCAGTTTGATCCCTGCATTGACATGACATGACTGAAGAGCCTTTGAGCAAGGCTCCTAACCCCTAAGAGCTCCCCTGGCATTGTGGATAAGGGCTGCCCACTACTTCTCTGGCCAAGTGTGTTCACTCCTCCTACACTGTAAAAACGTCCTGTTAAATGACGCTGGATACACATCATCTTACCTCAACAAAACATTTCCATGGTTCTGTATGATTATAGGTTAAAGCTTTAGATTTGTATGAAAATCTTGTTTTCCACCGTTCACACACTGTTTTTCTACCCTCTGTTCTCTGTGGACTGTCCTATACCTCACATTAGTGCATGAAGTGTGTATTAGATAATTAACAAACCCCCAGACCAGAGCCGACATCCTTTGTTTTCCTGATAGAGTCGACACGAGCTGACTCATTTGCAACCCGTGCGTTTGTACCGCATGGCTACGATAAGAGCCGCCGTCAAGGTGAATTTGTAGCAAGAACCTAGCTAAGCTGCTAACGTTGCTAATCTTCTGATATGGTCAGTGTGTGTGGTTGTTTTGTCTGCAAAATTATTGAACTTTTAAGTTTTCAGATGTCGATAATTATTGTTGGATTAAAATACTAAATTAGCGAAGAAGTTTGAAGCTAACACTAGCTCTGTAGCTTAATAAATCTTGCAAATGTCTGACCTTTTGTAAAGTTCAGAGTTCATCTCATCTTTATTTAACATAGTTTAAACGGTGTTACAATATAAGTTAGCCTATTAGCCCATCAGTTGTCCAACATTGAATAAATTAGTTATGAAAATAAGGTATTGCATCTTTAGACTCAAAAATCACCAACAATATACTGTAAAATTACAATTTATGTACAGTATAATTACCACAAAATAGTTATTTTATAATTCAATATACAGTAAAATACTGTGAAAATAAATGACAGTAGATGAAGTGTAACCGCTGCCTGTATTTTACTGTTAATTTACAGTGAAATCTTTTACAGTGTACGTGTGTGTGTGTGTGTGTGTGTGTGTGTGTTACTGTATTTGTAGTTTTTGTTATTTGTATTTAACAGTTCAAGCTTGTACATGTTTTATATGAGATCAGGTTCAACTAAAATAAACTTAACGATGAAGTTGGGCTAATAAGCTCAGCTAGGCTAGGCTAGGCTAGGCTAGGCTAATAACAAGCTGAGAGAAAGAGTGAAACAGGAAGTAGAGGAAAAAGTAGCCACAGGTCTGCATACTGACAAAAAAAAAAGATGACACAGACACGTACAAAGTAGAAGCACAGACTAAAATCGAAGTGAAAGAAAGTGAACCACTCATTGACCACTGCGCTTGTGCACACAGATTTGACCTCCACATCCAAGCAGTGAAACACACACACTTGTTTTTGGAGCATTGGGCAACCCTATCCATGGGGCCCAGGTAGTCCTGTTCCTCACTCAAGGGCACTTCAGTCATGTCTTATCAGTTTTGACTGGCGAAGGCTGGTTCCTTAACCACAAGCCCAAGGCTGCTCCTAACATAAGAAGCTGTACAAGGCAATAATGAAGCACTGGTTCAAATATTCAGAGACTGGTTCATTATTGATTGGTGTTTCAGCTCTATATCTCAGAGTCTTATCCTGTGTGAACCTTGGGACTCTCCCTCAATGCCACTCTGTCTCATTATTCAGGAACAGCCAGAAATAAGATCCCAGCCCGAATCACACTGGATATTTCTCCTGATTCCAGATGATATTAAGAGAGTTGCACAGATCTGCAGACGATGAGACGATGAGACGGCTGTAACCAAGACAGATTATTCTGATCAGTGTCATCAGCGTGAGGGATTAATGCTAACATAATTCTATTGTATTACCTCCCAGATTCTCATACAATAAAATCAAGAACGTGAGCAGGTGCTTTAGAGCGACGCCACAGACGGATATACACTGAAGTAGCAGAAACACTGGGAACAGCTTGTGGAGGCTTCAGAATGCTGAGGTTCACCTGTTTATGTCCTGCATTCATTCTGATGGGTTTGTCCTCTTCCAAACAGGACAATGCACCAACCCACACACCCTCAATGGCTCAGGCATTGTTAATCAGGACGTCGGACAAATGTTGTAAATAGTTGACGTCTTAAAAAAAACCCATAGATTACTGATGTCTTTGAGGCTTGTCTGGATTTTAGACTGCCCTTTGGATTGGGTCACATTATGACCCTTGGTGATATTTGCCCCTGTTTATTGAGTTTTGGATTGTGGACACAGATCCTCAGATCCTGGGATTGAACTGTGAGGCAGCAGTATCTAACAAAATACACAATATAGACAAAGTATTGGCACACCTTACTTAATGACTAAATTCAAAGGTTTTGTCCAGTCCCATTGCCACAAGTGTATAAATTCAAGCAGGAGGAGGGGTAAGGATATGGTTTATGGGATATGAGGTTAGCTAGCTCTGTAGCTTGATGGCTAAATCGATTGTAAAATTAAAGCTTGTGCACTGTATTATTAGCACAAAATAATTATTTTATGGTCATATACCGTAATTCAATATACAGTAAAATACTGTGAAAATAAATGATAGTAGGTGCACAGTAAAAATTACAGTGCAGTGAACAAAGAAATGTCCATAAAAGTTGGGTGAGTTTGGTGTACAAGATCTTGACTGGTCCACACAGAGCCCTGACCTCATCCCTATCCAACACCCTTGGAATGAACTACAATAGGGATCGAGACCCAGGTCCTCTCATCCAGGGACTGCTTTTGGTTGTTCGCATTGATGCTGAAATACAGATTACTCTGCTGCCCCGCTTTTTCTGTTCTTACAGCGTTTTTCCCCCTTTTGGCCTTCCACGGCATCTTTCGGTTTGGTGTACTTTTTTATGTTCATTAAAGGCTTCCCGCACATGCATCCTAACCCCTGCGTTGTGAGAACCTTTTCCCGTACACACACACACCCCGGCTCTGTGTAGCAGCGCGCTTTCATGACATCGCTACATTCATTATTGCAGTCATTGTTATTAGTCTTATTGAAATAGAGGGCATGATCGATAAAACTGTTTTTACATTAAATATAGACCCAGACTGTTGAACTTTCACGTCTCTCCATGTCCTCGTCCTCTCCCAGTCCTTCTTTGTCTTCATTAGTGCAGCTCAGTGGTTTTCTTTGGGTTGTACAATCGATTTGCCTTGTCACTGTGTGGCTAACATGGTATGCTAATGCTAATGCTTGTCTTTAGGAAGTGGACTGTGGTGGGTGTGAGGAGAGACTGCGGTGTATTCTGGAGTATTCTACAGACTTAGGATTGTAAATAAAACTCTACAGTCTGTGATATCAGCCTTAACGCTTCATTAGTTCTCTACTGTATACACCGTGATGGACTTGTGTGGGGTTGTGCTGCTCCAGTTTTTACCAGTTTTTCAGTCACTTCAGTGTATGTTGCTATTTAAGGCATCTAAGCTGATTTGTCTCTTAATTTCTAGCTGTCACTTGATGTCATTGAGGTGTTATTTTGTACACACTAGGGGGCAGTGATCAAACTTGCCCAGAGCGGTGGGCAGCCCTTTATTCACAGCACCTGGAGAGCAGTTGGGGGAAAATGAATCAACACTTTTTGGCAAAATGAAAAGTGAATACTTCTGCACCCTCTGAATCTGTCACTTTTGACTGTTTGGGAAGATTTTAGTTCATAAAGAAGGTGCTGTGGGTCTGTGTCATGTTTGTGTTTGTATATTGATGTTGAACGTTGTTGATGTCTGTTTGTCTTAATAATACAGGCAAATTTCTGACTTTAATTCTATTTAAAGTGTTTGATGAAATATAAAACAATATTTTAAATAAATAACAATGCAGCCCTTTTTATACACTATTACATGGTTATTACAATGTTATTACATAATTATTACATGGTTATTACGTAATTATTACATGGTTATTACGTAATTATTACACTTTTTTAATTAAATGTCTTGTCTTAGGAAAAAAGCAAAGCTGAATTTTAAGGCCTGTCGCCAGAAGCCTTCAGGTTTAAATCCTCAGATTAGCATTGCAAGAGTGTATTTAGGATAAAAGCATCTGACAAACAAATGATTAAAAATGAATCATGTCCTGAAGCAAACATGTGTAACTGTGTCTTTACACACATTAAACACTTTTCCTGCTGGTTTAATTATATTTGGACTAAATCGACAAGTGTGCTGTGTTTTATTCACACTTGTTACTAGGACAGTTCTCTAAGTCATGTATGATGGGATCAGGACTGCTATACCTGGGAGCCTCAGCATGTCACAAGGGGCTCCTGTGCTGCTTCCTCCCATGTAACTAGAGCAGTGTGTTAATTACTTTCACCTGTTTTGAGTTCAGTGCTGTGTTTTTAGTTGAGGTTTTAGTCTGTCTCTTTGATTCTCAGGTTTGCAGCTCATTTGGTTCAGTTTGGCTTGTCTTGGTTCAGCTTAGTTTAGTGCCTATGGATTTAGAATGGGATGTGATAAAAGATCATAAAAGCCCCTTCCCATTGTGCCTGATGAGCAGTTGGGGGTTATGTGCCTTGCTAAAGGGCACTTCAGACGTGTCTTGGGGGATCAGCTGTAAGCCATGCCTGTTGACCCTGGTGCTGCTCTTGATACTCCTGAGAGATACCCTTATCTACTGATTCACCAGTGCCCACAGAGACACAGGGATCAACCCCAGAACCCTGCTATTATTAGCATCTCTTCATGTCTCTTGTAGAGCCTTTAATCATGTGATAATATTACACAGAACATATGACAGTTGTGTAAATACAAACCTGTGATTTGTAGCTGTATTACGGTCAGACCTGCTGTTACAGGAAACACCCTCTGACCAATCAGAATCCAGAATTCGACAATGCTGAGACGTAAACAGCCGCAGTGGATTTTACGCCTCCCAGTGGTTGAATTTATGAAAATAACATGTATAATAATACAATTATTACATTATTATTACACAATAATATCTTTGTCTCTTGGTTGGTGTTAATAGAGGCAGGTGGACCGGTTCACCACATCATCCAGGACATCAGATAATAATAAAAAAAATCTCATAATTACCCAGATTAGACTGAAGGGATGTGTTATTACATTGTTGTTTAATTTATGTTATAACACTTTACTTTAATATGAAATACATGCTAACACAGGCTAAAGCCTGATGATGTTTATCTAATAAATCAACAGAATGTAAATATTATCAGACATGATTCAATTATTTCACTTCATTACGGTTCAGTTTTGCTCAGTGACGTTTAAAGGTTTTTATTTTTCCGTCTATCTGCTCACGAATCTGTCCTACTGCAAACAGCCATGAGGACATGAGGAGGAGATATCGATCGTTTGTCTGTTTGTTTCTGTCCTCTGAAAGACATTTCAGTTCTGGACATTCAGTCTCTGTTTAATGGATTCATGGAATCAATTCATCTGTTTAATTGATTCCTTTGTTCAATTGATTCTTCTTTGTATTTAATTCGTCTCTTTAATGAATTCCTCTGTTAATCTGATTCCTCCATTTAATTGATCCATTTACTTGATTCCTCTGTTTAATCGACTCCTCTGTTTAATTAATTCGTCAGTTTAGTCGACTTTTTAATTAACTTCAGTTTAATCAACACATCTGTTTGTGACTCTTTAATCGACTCCTCTGTTTAGTGGACTCCTCTGTTTAATCTACTCCTCTGCTAAATTGACTCTTTAATCGACTCCCATGTGTAATTGACTCTTTACTTGACTCCTCTGTTCAATCAACTCCTCTGTTTAATTGACTCTTTAATCGACTCCTCTGTTTAATTGACTCTTTCTCGACTCCTGTTTAATTGACTCTTTAATCGACTCCTCTGTTTAATTGACTCTTTA
>JAOVVF010000042.1:1056000-1069413 GCA_028565595.1 Duopalatinus emarginatus | reverse complement strand
ACAGGACAATGGACCACCACACACGTCTAGAGACACCAGATTATGGTTAGAGGAACACTCATCTGAGTTTGGGGTTTTTGTTTTACCGTTTGTTATGTTAGCTATGCTAATCTGGATTAAATTGAGGACATCTCGGGACACTTGCTGATGACTGTTGATGAACCAGAGGCTGTGTGTGATATAAAACTAACGATCTCCTGTTAGCTTCATAAAATGAGACCAGCTCTATTTTGAATTTAAAGTAACATTTTTAGCATGGTCAGTTACCATGACACTAATGAAGACGGACCCCCAAGCCGCACCTGGCTGCCTGTGGGCTTCATTTTTTGGACCAGATGAGATCTTTGATCAGGAATTCATGTTGTTTATTGTACATCCTGTACATCTAGTTGGGGAAGTAAAGCTTTGATGGTTTTATCTGATTGCAAGCACTTCAGATGGAGCTGCTTTGAGGAAGCCACTTGTACCTTTCTGTGCTTTGATCAATATTCTTTACAAGTGGGAAGTCGCGCATGGGCATAATAGAGTCCTTTTTATTCACACACACACACACACACACACACCAATATGCATGTCTCAAATATGCATTTACAAGAGGCTAGTCGTGACCACCAAGACTTTAGTGCTTTTGCTTTGAAGTCACTCACTACTAATTACATGTACACACATACAAATAGGTAAGTCTTTGGATTGCCCTCAGATTGACAGTTAGCATCGCTATACAGCTAGCAGAAGTGAGGAATGTGAATGTGACCTGTGAAAGATGCACACCAGTGAACACTAGGGGGCAGTGAACACACTTGCCCAGAGCAGGCAGCAGCCCCAGGGAGCAGTTGGAGGAGTTAGGTGCCTTGCTCAAGCACATCTAAGTCATGTCTTGTCCTGTGCAGGGTTTAAACCTGGGACCGTCCCTAACCACTAGAACATTTATCAGTGCTAGTCGTCTCATCTACACTTGAAACCAACAACAGGAAACACAGATGGTGGTTAATGGGGCCGTGGACGATTAAGAGGTCGCAACAATTTCAGATTCCAGAAGCAATGAAAGCAATCAGACAGCAATCTGCTCCTGTCCATACTGACGAACTGAGGAGAGTTGAGGAAGTTTTCATGTGGGGAAACAAACTCTGTGTCAGAATATCCTTTATATTAAATATGTTCAGTGTCACCTACAAAATGTAACTCCATCCATGTAATCTTACCCCGCCCAAAAACACTTGACTTATTCAATCAATAAGAAACCAATAAAAACACCCAGGCTCCACCAACCAAATGTGACTCCATTTATCTAATCTGACCCCACCCTAAAACGTAATGTAACTCTTAAAACACTGCCCAATCCAACATGACTCCATGCTAAAAACACTTTTCCATCTTCACTTATCAAAGATCAATTCACCCATCCATCCATCCACCAATCCACCCATCCATCCATCCATCCATCCATCCATCCACCCAGCAATACATCCATTCATCCACCCACCAATCCATCCATCCATCCATCGAATCTGACCACATGCAAAACACGTCGTATTCCACCAACATAATGTTACCCTACAAATCCAATATGAAACTGCTTCACCAATCAAATATGACACCATTCTTCTAATCGGACCCCACCCTTAAACACACAACCTGTTCCACCATTTTGATGTTACCGTAAAACAACCAATTCAACACAGCTTCACCCGCCCAACTCACGCCACCCAACCGAAACAAATACACACAGCCTCCATCCGTCATATATAGCTTCATCCAAATAATCTTTACCGCACCCTAAAGCACACAACCCAAACATACAAACACTGCCCACACATCTTCAAAAGCACAACTTCACCCACCAAGTGAGACTCCATCCACCCGATCTCAAACCATCTTAAACATATGACCCATTGCATTGGTACAATGGCACTCAAAAATATATGATCTTCACCTGTCCAATGTCACATCTCAACAACCCTGTGACTTGGTATGTATTGATAATGTTGTTTTTCTGAAGCTTCACGACGGACAACACACTGTCATGTTTGTGAAATATCTGCCCAAATATGACTCCAGCAGTCTTAGTATACAATCACAACCAGATATTTGAATATCCACATAATAAGCCACCTGTAGCATTGTGGTGATGTTGTAATACAGTGTGTATGAGAGGAGAAATGCACTGCCACTAACTGTATCTATACACAGCATCTATACACAGAGGCATTTAGCCTTGCAGGATGACATTAATAAGGAAAGAAACTGAACTATTTGCCTACTGTGCTTGCACACAAAGAAATGTGACCTCCGCATTTAACCCATACCAGTGAACACTAGGGGGCAGGAAACACACTTGCCCGGAGCAGGGGCCAGCCCCAAACCACAGCACCCAGGGAGCAGTTGGGGGAGTAAGGTGCCTAGCTCAAGGGCACCTCAGTCATGTCTTGCCCTGGGCGGGGCTCAAACCCGCGACCTTCTGGTCACAAGACCAGTTCTTGAACCACTAGGCCATGGCTGCCCCCACATGTAAGTCTTGTGCTACATGCTGTGAATTTGTAGCGTAATCTGGTAACAATGAGTTGAGACGACAGCATGATATCATCTATCAGCTTCTGAGGTGATGTGTTCCCCATCCTGAAAAGTCATCTAATGGAAAAGGTTGACCCATTTTTCTTTTTTGTTTATTTTTCTCCTGCTTCTCAACAAGGTATCTCTGTGATGAGCATGCATTTCCAAGTCTGAACGTTCTCCTCTCTGTATTTTCTAGAGAAACGAAGCTGGAATATAACATAGAGCACAATCTTGGCAGCTGAAGTATTTCTTGTCATTATTTATCCTGTCTTCGGCTCCACACATGGGGGCAGAGTGATCTCTGCACCAATAAGCATGTCATGAATCTCCCCTGAGTTGAATGCAATTGCATAAAGTTTATTAGAAGGTCCAAATCATGAAGCTGAAGAATAAACTTACTCAGCTCAGTGCAGCATTTCCTAGCCTACTCGAGACATGGGAGCAAACGACCCACCGAAATGCCTCTCCAGCACCTCACCTGGGCTCGCAAGGTTGCTAACTGGCAAGAGAACAGGCAACCTGTGATCTGGTTTGATGACTCATGGTACCAGTTGGTTCGAGCTGATGGTAGGGTGTGTGGGTGGTACAGACCCAGTGAAGCTGTCAACAAGGCAATGTGAAGGCTGGTGGTGGTTCTCATGGCTTGGGTTAGGTGCACTGGTGTGCCTAAACATGTCACTGCTTGATGACCATTTGCAGGACTTCATGTACTCCCAGAGTGATGATTCCAGCAAGATAATGCACTCTGCTAACAGGCCCAAATAGTCCAGAATTGGTTTAAGGAACATTCTGGAGAGTTCCAACAAATAGTGTAGCTGGCACATTCACCCGACATGAATTTAATCGAGAATTTATGAAATGTGTTGGAGATGCCCATTTCATCTGAGATCATGGACTTACAAACAGTGGTCATTATTGGTGCTAATCAATAGTCAGAGTGTGTGTTAAAGTGTTTCGTAAAGTGGTAGCTTGTTAGTCAGGGTCAGTGGTTGTGGTGCTGGAGTAGTGTTTACAAGGTTGTGGGTTTAAATGACAGTTTTCTGAATTTGAGCAAGACCCTTCACCCTCAGCTCAGTGATCAGTCTGAATTCTCTGTCATTATGAAAGAGCTCCATATAAATGTGTCTGCTCAATATGCAGAAATGTGCTGTCTAATAAAATGACTTACATATGTAACCTTGTAAGTCTCTCTGGATAAGAGCATCTGCCAAATGCTGTAAATGTAAATATAAAATGTGCGTTTCACTTCATGGACGGCTTAAATGCCGGTCAGTGAGCACACTTGCCTGGAGTGAGAGGCAGCCCCAAACTACAGTGTTCAAACCTGGGACCTTCCAGTCACAAGACCGGTCTCCTAACCACAAGGTCATAGCTTAATAGCACGGGTCACCATCCATCAATGTTTTACTTGACCTTACTTCAGCCTTTGAGACAGTGAAGGCAGAGAGCCCAGACTGGTGGGCAGCCCCTATCCACAGTGCCCAGGGAGCAGATTGGGGTTAGGTGTCTTGCTCATGGGCACTTCAGTTTAACCCATCTGTGCAGTGAAACACACACACCAGTGAACACTAGGAGGCAGTAAATACACGGCCCCAAACCACAGTGCCCAGGGAGCAGTTGGGGGAGTTGAGTGCCTTGCTCAAGGGCACCTCAATAGTGTCCTGCCCTGTGCGGGGATTAAACCCGCGACCATAACCACTAGGCCACGGCTGCCCCCCCCCCAAACAAGCTGGTTCTTTTACCTTGAGTCTACAACTGCCCCTGACCTGCTCCTCTGGTTAAATTGCATCAGTCTCCATGTAAAGCTCCTGTTCAAGGGGGGTCTATCTCTGTTCTGGATCCTTCAGATTACACAAGGCCATCCCAGATGCTAGATACTGTTAAGAGAAAAAGTGTTTTTAATACAATTCATTGTTAATTTTGTAACATTTAAGCAACCACCAATTATTTTTTATGAGTTTTTAACTTGCACTGGTGTCTCTCCTGCACCGCATTATTCATGTTTTATAGTCTGGCTTGTACCCTTTATTTTGTAGCACTGAGATCTGCCTCAAAGAATATTATTATTATTATAATTATTATTAGTATTATTAGCAAAGTCTGAGCTCCTCTTTCATCAGACTTTGTGTTTTTATTACAAATGTCTACAAAATAACTTGCTTTAAAACGACATATAATTTGGTATTAAGGCTGGAAATGTAACCTTCTATTGATATTTAATGATATACCAGTGCTTAATGCTCCTAGCAGGCTGATACCAGCTGGGACTGCATGGACTCAGATGATCCCTCCATCCCCAGTCAGAGCCTATAGTCAAAAGCCCTTCACCGGGTTTCCATGTAAACACATCATCACCGATGGGTCTTTTGCTAATCGAGAGCTAATGAAGTCCAGACATGCTTCAGGAGCTGAACTTCATATGGTGCGTTGCTATGCATCCATTCCTCCTTTAATGCTGCTCTCAATCTGTGACCTCTTGCTCCAACACACACCCAGGAGCATCTCAAGCATGCCTGAGTGGACGTTATGGCATGAGCAGTGGGCGAAAAAACCTCTCAAGAATGCCTACTGATGAGCGTAATATGCAAAAAAGACGCCATACGGGGGCAGGTCTCGTCTCGTTTTTTTTTTTGTTGCTTTGTGTTGTGGAATTAGTTTTTTTTCATGGCCAGAGGCTCATCAAGCTGGAGGGAAAGATGGAGAACAGGCTTCCTGCCTGGATGCAAAATTGTTTTGGCAAGCTTCGGCAGACTCTGGGCTGTGTAATCGTTCCAACTGACTCAGTGGGTCAATACACGAAGAGATGATCCTGCCAAGAGGCAGCTTTGGCTTTGAGTGTGATGGCATGGATGAAATCTGGCCCCTAGGCACTGATGAAGAGTGAAAAGTGCATATTAACATCAGCAGGTCTAAAATCTGTCAGTACTGGACTTTCAGATGTAGACGTCTCTGCTTTAAATAAGGCGTTACACACGTTGTGTTGCACTGCTACAAAAAAATAATCAACGACAGCATGGTGTGATGAAGTTACTGTTACCAGACAATCAATAAGCTGATTATTTTTCCATAACAGACTGTCCCACAGTGTTTCATTTCTTTTTACTATGGAACAACACCTCATACTTTTTATTAATTTATAGCTAACTTTTTAAACTTCTTACTCTTGAAGACATCTAAGACTGAAGACTCCTTCCATATATGGTAAATAAAATAAATCTTGGTACAGGTCAACAATTTGCAAACATGGTCTTTGTGAATGGGCTGTTGCTATGTAAACGATAACATATCAATATACAATGAAGTGCAAGAAAAAACAGTGCAATGGTGTGGGGTTTAGTCATTCACACCTAAATCACCACATCTCAGTGTTATTGAACACATCAGGGATGCTATGCAACATGCAGAAATTCTACAACTCGGAACACAACAGAACTGTTCAGACTGTTCTGCAGGAAGTCTGGTGTTCGTGACCTACAGAATATTTCAAAAAGCTCGGGAAGTCCATGCCCTGTGGGGGACCTACCAAGTATTAGACTAGAGTCCCAGTTTTTCTGTTACTTCAGCGTAAACCTGCACTACTGTCAGAGCTGCTGTAATAGAACATCAATCAACACCTTCTGACGAATCAGAATCCAGAATTCAACAGTGATGTCATGTAGTAAATATTATATCTAGTTAAGGTGATATTAGATCTAATAAACAGTGATAGGTGTTTTGATATTTAGCACCCAGGTCGCGTGGATCTGACTGAAACGAGGTGAAATAACAGACACCGACATCAGTGTTCGCAAATCCCAAACAAAAACGATATTTTATTGCCAGTCCCATTTCCTTCATCTCTTATTTACACTCCCACCTGCCAACACCAGCGTCCCCGAACACGCTGCCGGATTTTAAATGAGTTTCTCTGAGAACCGAACTCGACAGCAGGCTGCTGAGTCGTGACATACGCATACGCAAGAACATTAAATCACAGCAAACTGGAAATGAAATGATGATTTGTCTAATAACAAATTACTACATGGTCACTGTGGAAGCAGTAATCACCTTTTCCATGAAGGAAATTAGACAAATTCTGATTGAAATATTGATTTTCTCCTGATGAATCAATCACTCAGATATGACTGTTTATTTCTCTTTGCCAAAAAATCATGCATTATTGTCACACAGTGGTTCATCAGATAGAGCAGAAAGGGCACTCAGACTCCCAGACACTCATCATTCATTCAACCAAATCATTTAGCCAAATCATTTAGCTTTCATTAAAAACCATGTGAATGCTTAACCATGCTGTTGTTGTTATTAACGGACATCAAATGACAGCTGCTAAACCTCTGCTTTAATAAAAAATTATTCATATTCAAAGCTACAGAAACAATAAAGGTGTAAACAAGATGAGAGACACCAGAGAAAATTCTTCTTGTGGACCCTTATCTAAATTTCAAACACAATAAATAAGTAAATTCCTGTAAAAAGGATACAAAACCCTGACACACAATAAACAAACCTCAGATGTAAAACTGAAAACAATAAAAAAAAAGATAAACAAACAAACATTGACACACATAAAAAATAAAACGACAAATTAATTAACAGGAAAACTGGTACACCACTTGGTATAATAAATGGGGATGGACTCCACAAGATTGAGGAAATGTTCTATAGGCAATGACTTCCTGCTGCGTTCCACAACGGGTTTTTTTTATGGCTCAGATGACGGGTCTAAACATAATTTGGTGTCTCTGTATGTGTGTGGTGGTGTGGTGGCATTGTCCTGTTAAAAGAGGCCAAACCCATCAGAATGAATACAGGACATTAATGGGTAAAAAAAGGGTGCACTCAGTTCTGCTAGCTAAACAAACCGTATATACCATCATACAGCCACAACCAGTCTAACTAGTTCAATTCAACTATTATTTTGTAATGTTTCAACAATAATACTATTAAATGATTCTTATTATTATTTAAAAAATGCCATTGAGCATGCCCATATGGATTTGTGGCACCTGTAGAAGTTTGCTATATGACATATAACACAGGAAAGCTCTGTGTAAAATAAAGGTTTTAATTAATAAACAGTGTAAGAATTTTATTTTAAAGCCAACTATAACATCATCTTAATAAACGGCATGTACAATGTAAAATTTTACAGATGTAAAATTTTGTTTTGTTGCTGAGCTTAATGATACATTTACTGACTTTTTTTACTTTATTAATTTTCCACTGATTAAACATTGTTTAAACAACATTTTACTGATTATTAATCAGAAACGATGAGTGAATGTCCACATTTCAGCTCAAGACTCTTACACTAATGTGTCTGTTTAAGAGTGTAACAATGAAACGCTGGCCTCAGTATTCAGATGTTTCATTGTTCAGTGTTTAGTTTGTGTTCTGTCTGTAAATCTCTGTCTGACATTTTCTGTATTTTGAATGGCAGGTTATACGTGGCGCGACGATGCTACACAGCAGGTGATATCCAGACAACTGCAAATGCTGCATAAGATCCCCCTGCGACGCCTCGGGAAAAACTTTACAGCTTTCAGGTTTCGGTGAGTTGATAAGTTTGTGTTTGTGTTTAGCTTTAAATGGATCAAAAAAACTTTGGCAGTAGTGTTTCATAAAGTTATCAGAGGAAGTTACCACTAGATGAATTTACCACAGGAAGTTACCGCTAGTTATTTAAACATTAGTGATATGACTGCATAAAATTCCTTTATTGGACTTAGTGACACACTTTTTTTTCTTCCCACAGGACTCAGACTAGTGATGGTGACAACAGGAAGTACCTACAAGAACTTGGCTTCTTACCCACAGATGTCACTTCCTCTAAACAGGGCCTTCAAGGAAAGGTAAAGTTTGAACTATCTGGATTTGTGTTATTTATTAAATTCTTTATTTAGATTTTTTTAAAGAATATGACTTACATTTTCATGTATTTACAAACACTTTTTTTAAGTATAGAAAATTGTGATTTGGTTCATTATTTATTTCTACACTTATTTAATACAATTAATTATTTTATATTTTAATATTATTTTATATATTAATGCATTCATAATTCTTCAGATGAATTTTTACATAAGATATATATATATGATTTTCACCTGTACTTTTTACATAAATGATTTATTTCCTTGTGAGATTTTTTTTGTTGTAAAAATATGACTTGTGGTTTTTATTTACAAACTCTGTGCATTTTAAAAGTATAAAAGGTTGAAATGCTCTTTTTGATTTCCCTTTTCTTTGTGAGCAGTTTATCAGTGAGTGAAAAAGCCCTGTTGTGCTGCTGATAAAAATAAATATCAGGGACTCATACTGCACGCCATACGAGTCGCACGACGCTTTGATGAATATTAAACATTCACGAACGCACTCAGGTCGGTTCTCATGCAGCTGGAGCTCTGTGGGAACCACAGAGACGACACAAAGACCAGGAACAGCTGTCCGAGAGCAGAAAAGCTGGAGGAGTTGAATAGTTCAGATCTCCGGCCAACAACAGACTCCCACAGTGCTATTGGAGGTGGTGTGGAAATCCACCCTGCTGTTCCAGTGTGTGTAGAAATACATGCTTTATATCAGCTATTCACATACACTTACACACACTCACACACACACACACACACACACACACACACACATACATGGCTATACACACTTATACACCCTGACACTGAGCTGCGCTGTGAATGACACACTGTTACTCTCCATCCAACTGCTGATTTGGATTTTAACATTTATTAAAAATTTTCTAATATTTTAAAATGAAATGAAATTATATATGAGCATCTTTTATAAACCAGTGACTGTCTTCTGCCTTCCTTATTAGCTATTAACATTTGTAAGTTAGCCAAATTGGCACCTTGTTCCCAGAGCTAGCTCTTTCCTGGTACCATAACGGCCTCCAGGGCTTAATGGATCATGGGTAATGTGTAACATTTCCTCTGTATGTGACTGTGGAACTGGTTGATTTATACTTTGCCACTGTGTTGGGTTTTTTCTTGTAAAGCAGAATGACTACGTAGTCATCCTGTGCTTCAAATTTAAACCCAAAGTGTTTGGACTTGTTATATAATTAGTGAAATTATTATTATGACTATTTCTGATATAACTATACAACCATGACGGACTGTCTCATGTACTTATATGATTTATCATTTGGTCGTTTTCAAAAACAAACAATCAAACTATAGATTTGCTTGTTGATGATGGTTCAATCCCTGGAGCCCATTTTCAAAAGCATGGGACTAGATGAGACTAATCCCAAACCCTCACATGATGAGATTATGTTGTTCTTTTGAGTTCTCTCCATCTACTCTTCATGTGCATATATTTGGATTCTGTTTCAGCCTTGGCTCATCATTCATCTACCACATCTGTTACCTAACGTGTGCACCTTTCCCGAGTTCATTTGCTGAACAGGCTGAAGTGCCAGAAAAAAACTGGTACGCACAAGCTAATGCAAAATAGATACGCTGGTGCTGTCTCCACAATGGTCTGCGTGGGTTTTTTGCCGGGTGCTCCAGTTTCCTCCCACGTCCCAAACAAATCACACAAGGAAGGCTAATTGGATATGTGAAAGTGAAGTGAAAGTGAACTATTTGTTTAGCGTGCTTGCACACAGAGGAACGTAACCTCTGCATTTAAACCCGTCTGTGCAGTAAAACACACACTAGGGGGCAATCAACACACTTGCCCGGAGCAGGGGGCTGCCCCAAACCACTGCACCCGGGTAGCAGTGTGAGGGGTTAAATTTCTTGCTCAAGGTCACTTCATTTGTGTCTTGTCAGAGATTGAACCCATGACCTTCTGGTCACAAGACCAGTTCACTAACTGCAAGGCCACAGCTGGCCCCTAGATGTGAGTGTGATTCCAGGTGGACTCCAGACAAACCGTGACCCTGACGGACTAAGCAGATAAAAGAATGACTGACTGACTGAGTGACATTTGGCATTTATATTTGTCACATTTAGATGGTTACGGGTCTTGTTCAAGCCGACCAGTGGATACTTGGTGGTGGTGGAATTTGAACTCACAACCTTATGATCCATAAGTGCGTACCACTGTGTTAACACTGCCCAAGTCTCAAGTTGTTACTTTCTCTACATTTTCTTCTGTTTCAGTACAAACTGAAAGGTAAATCTGATCTTATGGATTTGATCATGGAGTCCAAAGAAAGGCCACCTCCACCACCATCCACCTCCTTACTTCAGACTCGTCAAGGCTCTAAAACCTCATACTGGACCGGACAGAGTGAACTCCTGGACCCAAGCGGTCTTTTGTCCGAGCTGCAGCAGTACCTGTCAGAACCGAAAGTGCCACCTGCAGGTCCATCTCAGGAGAAGCTCCGGTACTTTGCCCTTCAGCATGGCTCTCCTGCCAAAGCAGGGGCGGTTCCAGGAGTTTCAAGGCGACCTCCTCCACCCAGAATAGATAAACTGTTGTTCAGATCCGGAGCAAACCGGCCAATACTAAAAGACTCCCTCAGCTCAGTGGATGGTAAGAAGGATTCTTTACACCCACTCTCTATCCATCCCTTCAACCTCTTTTCATCTGGCCACCTTCTCTGTCCAGCTATTGACCTTCCATTGCATCCTCTCCTATTTCGTCCACCCTCTCTATCTGTCTCTACACCCCCAACCTCATCCTTTTCCTTGCTTATATACCCTCTCCCTGCATCCGTTCATTCACCCATCTGTCCACCCTCCCTATTTATCCCAACACCTTCTCTATACATCTCTTCACCACCTACCGCATCTGCCCACCCTGTCTATCCATTTAACCACCCTCTTCCTCCACCCCCAACCTTTTTATCCATTCTCTTAACCCTTACCCTGCATCTGTCCATCACTCATCATTTCCCTTTAATCCATCCACTTTCTATCCATCATCTTCACCCCCTTGCCATCCCTGTTCATCCTTCCTCTCTATATTTACTTTTCTACTCTCTCCCTCCATCTACCCACTCTGCTCTCTCCACCTCTTTATACACCTATACCTTATCCTATCCATATTCATCCGGTCTCTGCCCATCCCTCTATTCTTTACCTCATCTGCTCCTTGTTATCTACCCCCTCTATTGATCCCTCCACCTTCTCCACCCATCTTTTAAACTCATCCTCTTCCTCTCCATCCACCATCTTTCACCATCTTTCTCCAATCTTTGACTCTCTTAACCTTCTCCCACCACAGTCCACTCTCTCTGTCCATCGTCTTACCCTTCTACCTCTACCCTTCATCCCACCATCTCTTCACCCTCTACTTTTCATCCTCTCCCTGCCTGGGCAACATCAAAAGACTCCTACAGCTCAGTGGATGGTAACTTTACACTCTTCTTTTTTTCATTGTTTTAACTTCATTTCTTTTACTTTGTCCTCTTCCAGAGAAATTCATCCAAGGTGTGGTGAAGCAGCTTGGACAGCAGAGCATTAACATGGACACCCTGACCCCGAGTGACCTCGACCAGCTCTCTGAGGTCATCACTCAGGCTCTGCAGGTGGTGGATGAAGCGGACGGGGTGAAAGGTCACAAGGTCACGATTGCTGACGAGGGCGAGATGAAGAGGGAGCCTGGTGCACCGGGGCAGCTTGGGAAAACATCCAGAGAGGAATCTAAAGGTAAAGCACAGCATAGACATTTCATATGTGTTCGTTTCAAGCTCACATATCTGTGTTTCTACAATAAAACCTGGTGCTTATTGTTTACAGACGGACAAACTAAAGGCAGCAGGCCAGAGTCAGAGGAGGAGGTAAATGTCTGCAGGTCTCACACACATATGGTAGCTTTTCTTTTACGTACAACTCCTTTTCTGACACCATAAGGAAATGATTGATACGCGCTTTTACCGTCAAATGGGTTTCTGTTCAGAAATTTCTAAATTAGATGCCGTGATGGATGATGATTGCTTGGATACCGAACATTAATTTGTCTTGGGAGAAAATGGGCCTGACTGAAAGAGCAAGCCGTGGGCATGTGCCAATATTTAATTCAGATCACCATAATTACCAGACCATTTATCACCGTATACAACAGTATCTGAGGGTCACATGGTAAAACACGGACCTTTACAATTACACATGTTTCAGTAGATTCACCTCTAAACCTACACTATGTTCTCCATGTGCTCTCCATATTTTCTTCACGTGTCAGATTGCCGTACACTGACATGTCAGAAAAACCAGTACACCAGTCTAATATTTGGTATGTCCCCATGAGGCATGGACTCACCATCCATCCTTCCATCCATCCATCTATCCATCCATCTGCACTCTCTATCCATCTACCCTCCTTCTTCCTCCATCTCTTCAACCACTCTCCATCCTCCTAACTCTCTACCCTGACCTTCTCTATCCATATTTTCGTCCTCTACCTCCAGTGCCTGCCCATCCTCCCTCTGCCACCATACCTCCACCCACTTCAGCCATCCTTTTCCCCTACTTCCTCCATATTCTCCCTATCACTCTACACTATCTATCCATCCTCATCACCCATTACCTCTATCTACCCTCTTCCTCCATTAGTCCACCCTCTCCCTCCATCCCTTTATCTCTTTAGCCTCTCCTGCCACCCCTCCACACTCTCTACCCATCTATTTACTCTCTACCTCCATACCTTCCCATTGCTCCACTCCTTCTAGGAGAGAATGAGGTAGAGGGTGAAGAGATGGATTGAAAGGGTGGAGGCGTGAATGAAGATAAAGGGAGAGGGTGGACGGACAGTATAGATGGACATTGTCTCTGTGATTGACAAGGGAGAGAGAGTGTCAGTATCTCCTCCACCTTCTCAATGTCCTTTAACCAGCACTATGGGACATTTTTCTTACAGGACAAACTTTTTATCAGTCAGCTCCTGGACTTCCTG
>JAOVVF010000042.1:1041821-1049321 GCA_028565595.1 Duopalatinus emarginatus | reverse complement strand
ACATAGCGTTCACCTGTCAGAGTTGTTTGTAGACGTAGCTAAAGGAAGCTATAGGAAACCTATACCATCATTATCTCTACACGTCTGTCACTTTTTGCAGGCATTGGCGAATGGAACCAATGGCATGCATTGGGTGGTGTTGCTGTATATTTTGCATGGGCTTATCTGTATCAGTTTGTCTGCCACTTCACTGCCTCCTCTCGGGATTTGTCTCGCGCCTTTGCAACATCTTTTACACTGCAGCATATCTTTTCAGTGTACATTCTTTGTACCTAATTTACCCCACTTTCTAGATTCCTGCATACCAGGTTCCCTCCATTATCTGGAGTTCTGGTTATTTTATGGCTTTGACCTCAGCCCAGGCTTTCAGATAATGATTATGGATTTGCCTCTCATTACCATGGCTGCCTTTGCTTTTGATCAAGCTGCCTGCTCTGACAGCATTCTTTAGAGAGGCCTACATAAAAAGAATCCGCAATTACATCCCCGCTGCCTCGGGCTCCCCTCCGAGATCCTCGCTGTCGTTCTTGACCTATTGCCAGGCAGACGGACACAAAAGTAGAACATCTGAATTAAATCAGGGAAGGATTAAGGAGGGAGAGGGTAAGGCCTTCCAAGATTTCAGTAGAACTAGGACTCTTATTTTGTCTGTTTTAAGGAGTAAGAACAGTCGGTAGAGGAGGGGTGAAGAAGCTCACTTGGCCAAGCACTGCTTCAAGATGTCTGTCAGACTTCATAGCCAGAACACTGGGTTAATGTGTCAGGCATGGTAGGTGTAAGGTGGCAGATATAAAGGTAGGAGGTGTTTAATTGAAGAAGTGATAGGTTGAGAAAGGTGAACTAGAACAAGCAGGTGATATATTTTTATGTCGGAAGGTGTTGGGTCGGCATGTGTAAAAATGCTCCACTCCGGGAAGCTCTGTGGTAAGTGCTCTGGTGATAACCTTTCACCGCCCAAGTCAGTACGCTACGCTAACAAGAGACAGTTGGTAGCAGTGTGGTTAAGGCGTTAGACTAAAGATCACGAGGTTCTGAGTTCAAATCACAGCACTGCCAAGCTGCCTCTGCTATGCCTTTTGAGCTCTTGACTCTTATCCGTCAACTGTTCAGTCACTCTGATTAAGATCATCTGCCAAATGCTGTAAATCTAATGACTAATTGCTTTGGTCTGCTGAAGCCTTTACCGACCTCTGGTTCCAACATGCATTGGCTGAATGCTAGAAGGAAGCTAGACTACAAGGATGAAGAAATGGGTTGGGAGAAAAGATTTTACAGGAAATAGCAAAAGGGAACAAACTGTAAACCTGCAGGTTCTGGAGGGTGACATTACAATGTTTGGCTTTAAAAGCACTAACAAACGTATCTTAATGTGGTCTTGGGCACCACAAGTAGACCAGTGTGGGTGGACCAGAGAGTTGGAGCAAGGGAGTTCAGGACCTCAGAGAGATAAGAAAGGCAAGGATGTAATTCTCCGAGAGCCAAGTAGCCAGTGTAAGTGTTGGGGAACGAGGGTATTTTAAATATGACTTCCACTGTCTGTGACTTACCTCACTTTTGTCCTGAAGTGACATAAAGAGTGGGATTAATACGTAACATCGGTAATACTCAAACAGCATGCCTAAGTTACAACACAACTCCACTGGTCCTTGTCCTAAGCCTAACCTTGTGTCATAACCTTAACCCAGTGTCCTAACCCTAACCCCAATCTTAACCCAGTGCCCTGTGTCCTAACCCTAACCCAGTGTCCGAACACTAACTAGTGCCCTAAACCTTACCCAGGGCCCAGCAGTAACCCTGTGTCCTGATCCTAACCCAGTGATCTGACCCTAGTCTTCAGTCCTTAACCCTAACCCAGTGTCCTAATCCCAACCCAATCTTAACCCAGTGCCCTGTGTCCTAACCCTAACCCCAGTCTTAACCCACTGTCCACTGTCCTGTGTCCTGCCCCTAACCCAGTGATATAACCTTAGCCTTGTGTCCTTAACCCTAACCCAGTGTTTGAACCCTAACTAGTGTCATAAACCTTATCCAAGGCCCTAACAGTAACCTAGTGTCCTGTGTCCTAACCCTAACCCAGTGATCTAACCCTAGTTTTTTGTCCTTAACCCTAACCCAGTATCCGAACCCTGACTAATGTCCTAAACTTTACTCAGGGCCCTATCAGTAACACAGTGTCCTAATCGTAACCCAGTGATCTAACCCTAGTCCTGTATCTTATCCCTGGTGTCCTAACCCTAACCTAGTGTCCTAATCTTAACTTTAACCCAGTGTACTAACCCTAATCCAGTGTACTAACTCTAACCCAGTTTCCATAATCCTAATCCTAACCCAGGGTCCTAACCATATGCCTAAGATCCTGAGAGAGCACATATACAGAACTGGGGAACATAGGAATGACCTCTTTCCACACAACGCTCATACAACACATTTTCACATACATATGACCAACTGTATTGTACAGTACGCTCTAATCAGCATGACATGAAAAGGGAAAAGAAAACAACATTTACACATCCTTATACATTATCTTAGAACTAACAGTTGACAGTATATTTACCCATGTGATAATCAGTTACACTGAGGGGTGTTAACACAAATGCCAGAGAAGAGGGAATTATAGTAATCTAAGTCAAGTAAAAACTAATAATATGTTGTTCATATGAAAGTGTTTAGTCAAACAGTTATACCTACACTGTCTCAGTTGAGTTTATATAGGTATTGTGTAATTATGGGTTATTTATAACATGTGGTGTCTTTAAACCAACTCAGAAACTCAAGGCATGACATAGAGGTTCATACATCATCCAACCAGCTGGGGGAGTGATGTACCCACTCGAACACACACACACACACACACACACACACACACACACACACACGCACATCCATACAGACGACTGTTTCAGTGTCTCCCACACACTTATACACACAGGAGCAAACACTTTCCACCAACATCCTCTGTTGAGCTGCAATATTGCCAAAGCAATTACAAGGTGATAGCATCTATAAGAGCAATGCTAATAATGCTACTAATAATAACAAAGCATGTATAACAAGAACACTTTCCATCTCTTTTTCCCCCTACACACGCAGCGTTTTGTTCTCGCTCAGTATTATTACGCCGCATGAAGCCAGGGATGTGACATTTCGCAAGTTCAGTAGGTTATCTCGGAGGATGGCAGCGTGAGCGGGAGAGTGCTGTATTCACGCGCTTCCAAGGCGAGCGCTTTATAATCCTGATACTTTGCCATGAATAGAGAGCAGGTCCAGGCCATGCTAGCATAGAGGTATGCTAGACTAGCGTAGGGTTGAGGTCAGTTTAGGCTAAAATAAGAAGTTAGGGCAAACTAATATTAAAAAAGCCTGGCTGAAGGCTAATGCAAAGCTAGCATATGGTAGATGTAGTGGGTGTTAGCATAAAAGCGACAAATGCCACAGCTGTTCACTGTAGGTTAGTGCAGGACCAGTGAAGGAATAGCTACAATAATGGCTTATGGCTATACTAACACCAGTTAGCTAGCAAAGGCTAAAAGCTACAGCTGAAGGCTAATACACATTAACACAGGTCATTAAACACAATACGCAGCTTAGGCTAATATGGAGTCTACTAAGTGAATGCTTCCATGGAACAGGGAAGATTAAGGAAATATAAAGTAAAGTTAGACTAAAAGAGGGCAGTCAGTGATAGTTACATAAGGCAAGTGAAATTTAATGCTAACGTTAGCTAGCACCTGGTAAAAACAGGTCAGTTTGAACTAAGACAGGATTAGCATATGAGCGGTTACGACAGGCTAGAAAAAAACTACAATAGGAGCAACAGAGCTGAGGACAGGTTTATGCTAATATAGGGCTAATGCTAATTAGTGAAAGCTAAAGTTAAGGGACAGGTTAACACAGAGTTAGAATAATATTCATCCGTCTGAGGTAATGAAGTCTAGAGCTAGTACATGGAAACTAGGATTGAAATTAGCATTGATATAATTAGGTGGACAGTGTTGGACAAGTGGATGGTAATTAGCATATGAGCAGTCAAGGCTATTGGTTAGCTAAAATATGCTAGTAGAGGCTATGGCAGGTCAAACCCATCTGGGAGAAAGTACAGCATTGTGCTTCCTGTGAGATAAGGAAGTGGGCGGAGTCAGGTTAGTGTTCCCTCTGACATGCTACTTGGATGTACTAAATCTGCCGTCTTAACACTGTCGCGTTACGCTGCCCGCTCTCGCGTACTTTCACCTACTGTTTATTTCTGTCCCAGTGTTGGGTTTCCTGTGAGGTCAGGAAGTGGGCGGAGCCAGTTTAGACTTTAGTGTTCCTGTGTGTGAGACTGAAAGGTTTCTCCTCTCACCTCCTGCAGACGTGTGAATGAGATTTTCTGTAGTGACAGATCCATTCTCTCTCTCTCTCTCTCTCTCTCTCTCTCTCTCTCTCTCTCTCTGTTTGTCTATCTGTCTGTCTCTCTCTGGTCCTCTCCCTTACTTTCCATCTGTCCCTCAGTGATCTCTTTATACATTCTTCCCTGTCGTGTCCATATAAAGAATGCTGTGATTCAGTTTTCTTTCTTTCTTTTTTTTTCTTTCTTTCTTTCTTTCTTTCTTTCTTTCTTTCTTTCTTTCTTTCTTTCTTTCTTTCTTTCTTTCTTTTTCATGCTGTCACTGTTTCTTATTATCTCTTTCTCTTTCTCTTTCTCTTTCTCTTTCTGTTCTAAGAAGAAAAATTCTCCACAGATGAAGGCTGATATATGTTTTGCTCTCATTATTTACACCGTCCACGTGATTTCAGGAGCTGCTGCTCTGTTTTATCAGCAAAATAAATGAACAGTTTATAGACAGACAGACAGATAAACAGACAGACAGACAGAACAGAGAGTGAAGACAGGCAGACAGATAAACAGACAGACAGACAGACAGAACAAAGGGTGCAGACAGACAGACAGACAGATAAACAGACAGACAGAACAGACCTTCATCACCAGTCTTCTGCAGGATTTTGTCCTCCATGTTTGTTTGGTTTTCTTGCTTGTATATTAAACCTGTGATCTGATTGGTCAGAAGGTATAACAGCACTTTGTCATTATGAGGTCGTTTGATGTCACTCTGCACTTTTCTGAACACACACACACACACACACACACACACACACACACACACACACACACACACACACACACACACTGACTGTTTCAGGGATCAAGACCTTTTGTTCTGAGTCTTTGTTCTCTGTGTTGTTCAGGGTTCTGGGTCCTGCAGTAACGTTCAGACTGAAACCCAACGCAGGGAACATCACCACAGCACTGCTGGCTCAAGTGGCAGGTACACACACACACACACACACACACACACACTTCTCTGCACAGTGTGCACTCAGGCAGCACACTATGAAGTCACAAGCAATAACTTGTGTGTCTGTGTCCTTCTGTCTGTCTGTGTGTGTGTGTGTGTGTGTGTGTGTGTGTGTGTGTGTGTGTCTGTGTCCTTCTGTCTGTCTGTGTGTGTGTGTGTTTGTGTGGCTTACCTGCTGCACATGTTTCAAATAAGTTCAGCTGACCAATCAGAACACACACACACACACACACACACACACACGCACACACACACACACACACACACACACACACACAGTGCAATGCATTTTTTTCCCCCTCGTTTTTGATGATGATAATGAAAGTAGTGATGAAGATGATAGTAGTGATGATGACGATGATCATGATGATAATGATGAAGGTGGTGGTGGTGATAGTAGTGATGATGGTAATAATAGTAGTGGTGATGATGACGATGAGGGTATTGGTGATGATAGTAGTGATGATGGTGGTGATGATGATGATGAAGGTGGTGGTGATAGTGATGGTGATGAAGGTGGTGGTGGTGATAGTAGTGATGATGATGATGATGATGAAGGTGGTGGTGGTGATAGTAGTGATGTGATGATGATGATGAAGGTGGTGGTGGTGATAGTAGCGATGGTGGTGATGATGATAGTAGTGATGATGATGATGATGATGATGAAGGTGGTGGTGATGATAGTAGTGATGATGATGGTGATGATAAAGGTGGTGGTGATGATGGTAGTGATGTGATGATGATGATGATGAAGGTGGTGGTGGTGATAGTAGTGATGATGATGAAGGTGGTGGTTATGATAGTAGTGATGATGATGATGATGATGATGATGAGGGTATTGGTGATGATAGTAGTGATGATGATGAAGGTGGTGGTTATGATAGTAGTGATGATGATGATGATGATGATGAGGGTATTGGTGATGATAGTAGTGATGATGATGAGGGTATTGGTGTTGATAGTAGTGATGATGAAGGTGGTGGTTATGATAGTAGTGGTGATGATGATGATGATGATGACGACGATGAAGGTGGTGGTGGTGATAGTAGTGATGATGGTATTAATAGTAGTGGTGATGATGATGATGATGACGATGAGGGTGAATAGTGATGGTGATATTAGTGGTGATGATGATGATGATCTTTTACAGCAGTAAGCTCTTTACATCTATTACATTTATCTACATCATTATAATAATTTGTTATAAAACTTTGCTCCTTATATGTTAGCTGTGTGTGTGTGTGTGTGTGTGTGTGTGTGTGTGTGTGTGGTGTATAGAGAGAGGTAATGGCTGGCCTCGTCAAACTAAAATGTCAGACAAAATGTTAAGTCAACATCATCAGCCTCCCGCTCGCCTCGCAGAAATTATGAATGATGAGCGTCTGCGCTCCGGAATGCTAATTCCTCACTTTATTGCTGCCGAGATCGTCTCCGTCTGTGCTTCATCACCTTTTATTACCTACAGCACCTGCACTCACTCACATCTTTAGCTCTTAGTGTAACATGGTTCCAGAACAATGTAGCTAGCTTGAAGATCGGCTACAAAAAAAAGTGTAATTCCGACCGCTCTGAAGTTGACCACAGAGGCCTACTGTGTCATGGTGATGCCCAGTGCCACCAGAGGCCCTGATGCAGTGGTTAATGCAGGGCTTCTTAACCTGGGGGTTGCAACCCCCAAGGGGGTCCTGACATAATCCTGTGAGAGTGATATCGTTTTTACATATGAACTCCATAAAATGAAAACCTGATCTGGATCTTATCCAGAGTTGCCATTTGACTGTATCACACCGATTCATTCACCGCTGTACTCGACTCTTTAACTCAGTTTGATTCAGATTTGCTCCAGTGCGTTAACGGTTTTCACGTCCGGATCTGCTTTAAAATGAAATGCTTTTTAGAAGGTGGGAGTGGAAGCTGGAAGCAGGGGGGCAGAAGGTAATACCAACCAGTAGAAGATGATTTGTGACTGTTCTTGAGCCAGACAAAGCCACAAATGGGGGGTTGAATGGGGTACTGGTTTCATGTATTCAATTCAATTCAATTTTATTTGTATAGCGCTTTTAACAATAGACAAGTGGCAGCAGTGGTGGTGACAGTGAGAAGGAAAAACTCCCTGAGATGACAAAAGGAAGAAACCTTGAGAGGAACCAGACTCATAAGG
>JAOVVF010000042.1:890222-902831 GCA_028565595.1 Duopalatinus emarginatus | reverse complement strand
CAACAACAATAATAATAATAATAATAATAATAATAATAAGAGCAAAACAACAACAATAATAATAATAATAATAATAATAATAATAAGAGCAAAACAACAACAATAATAATAATAATAATAATAAGAAGAAGAATGCACTATATACTACTACTACTACTACTACTAATAATAATAATAATAACAATCATTATACTAATACAACACTATATACTATATACGAATAATAATAATAATAATAGTAATTATAATAATTATTATTATAATTGTTATAATAACAATAACAATACTAATACTACTACTACTACTACTAATAATAATAATAATAATAATGACACATGCACTGAAGTTGGAGCTGTAAGAGGTGTAAATAAGATCCTGGGAGCAGATCTGACGGTCTGAAAAGCACTGCTGCTCATCTGCTCCTTTCTGAGGAAACTGGAATAAACAAGTCAGGACCTGTGCGTGATAACGATATGCTATTGATATGGTAATAATGATATGCTAATGATGTTTTTCCAGCCCACCTGACCCACACACAGCCACTGATCCATATGATGGGGCGATCAGGAATGATGCTCTGCAATAATTATCTTCTCCAACGATGGCAAATTAGAAACGTGCATGTTTGAGCCACGTGCTAACTAAACTAACTGAGCGGGAAGAGGTGAGGGGGGGAGGGGGGGGTTGTCAGAGGGAAGAAGAGGAAGGTCTGGATGAATAAGGTCAAATTTTACTCGTTTATTTTCTGCAAATCCAAATCATGACAAACTGAAAAGTCTCGACTGGAATTCCTCAGAGTTACAAATGAGATCAGTTTGAATTTGTATACTGAACAATGATTGGCTCATCTATATGATGATGCAATAACACGTCCATGGTCTCTGGTTAATATGAGCTCAGATCTCTGTCTGTCTCTTAATGGAAATAACATTATTATTATTATTATTATTATTATTATTATTATTATCTCATTAGCTCATCATCATGCGTGTGTGTGTGGGAGTGGGTTGGTGTGTGTGTGTGTGTGTGTGTGTGTGTGTGTGTGTGAGGGTGTGGAACACATGGTCTGTGCCTCTGAACCAGGTGTCAGTGTGATTAAACCAACATTAGCGTGTGTCGTACAGCACAGGAGCGAGATGCTCTCTGATCTCTGAAGACCCGGAGGAGTCCGTGAGGAACATGCTGAACATATGAACACACACACACACACACACACACACACACACACAGGTGTTGTTTTCTTAGACAACAACGTGGACTTTATAACACTAATTAGCACCAACAGGAAATAAAATGAAACTCCGTAGCCGTGGTTTAGAATTAGCGCTACTGCTGGTGCGTCATCAGACTCCCGGCAAACTGTAAACTTATGAAATTAAATCTGTTTATAAATCACCATAGTAACATATCAATGATACAAGACACACCTGGTCACTGATTTTCTTTGTGGATGATCGCCAAGTCTTAAACCTGCCAATAGCCAGTGTGGAAGGTTTGTTTTTGGGAAGGTGGAGACTCTAATATCTAACAGGATAACACTAACACCACCTGCCCAAACAGCCACCAAAACAGCTCTGATTCATTGAGGCTTGGACTCCACAAGACTGTTAAAGGTGTTTTGTGGTATCTGTGGCACCAAGACATTAGCACCACATCTTTCTTTGAATCTTCTGTGGTATCAGACCGGATGGTCTAGACTTCACCCCTCACATGCACATCAGTGAGTCTTGGTCTCACACGACTCTGGTTCACCAGTTGTCCATCCTTAGACCACTAACCATTGTATACTGGGTCACACCTCAAAAGACCTGCTGTCCTAACACTTACCAGGTGCCATTGTAATTACACTGTTAAAATGAGAAGATTATTGAGGAACTTTTGAAGGTTCCTCAGTTTAAAACTGTGGAGAAAATCTTAAGGTGCTTAGTTATATCCAAATAAAGATCCTTTAGGAATCCAAAAAGTTCTCCCAGGCACCTCTGTAAGCACTGAGGAACATGGGTTCGTGGAAGTGCCCCTAGGTTCTTGGAGTAACCTATGAGGTTCTTCAAGGAACTACTAATTTTTACAGTGTAGACTGACCGTGGTTTTGCTTCGCCTGTCTCTGGTTTTGTAGTTTTAAGGTAATTTGAAATGCAGTACCTTCCACTACCAGCTGCATGTTTCCTCTCACATTTCACTAGCTTCTCCCTTATGGCTTGACTATAGATCTCAAACTGCACATACTAAGCTCTTTCTTTACCAAAGATCTCCATGGACAGGCACAAAATTCTGTAAAACTGGGCACTTTTATTGGAATTGTCCATCAACCATCAGAATGGCATGGCTCAGTCATAGGAAAAGACAACTCAGACTCTCTGTGCTGCTCCAGATAAAAATGCTCAGCCTTTTACCAAAAACACAAACAGGGAAGGGCGGGCGAAACTGTTAAAGTGCTATTCCACTGGCACTGGACGGGTGAGTCAACACAAGCTAATAATAACACAGCACAACAAGCTAAGCTAAGGCTAGAAAGCTCTACAGATTTCAAGAATCTTGGCAGAGCTTAACCAAACCTGCCAAAAGGACTCAGGGTATAAGCTGGTGGCACAAGCTATCAGCAAAGCAAACAGAACAGAAGCAGAAGGTCAGCGTCTTTCACACCGGACTTTCGAACAGCAATGCTGCTGCCCATGCTAATGCCTCTGTATCCTGTACAAAAAGGCTAGATGAAACTAGTCTCCTTGTTGAACTGCTTTCAAAACAACCCGGGTGAGGGTATTTCACATGGTAATGACAGTATAAAGAAATCAGCTATGCTAACTACAAAAAGTCAAACAAGCACTGGTTCTTGCCAAAAAGCAGCACAGCTCATGGGAGATTCAATAATCAGGATTGGAAACAGTAGAACAGCAAGAAACTAACACACTGTGTCCTTCATGTAACAGTCTCAGAGTTAAACAATGGGCTTCCCATGATTTGGGAATCCTCCAAAACATCTTCACTGAACTGCTAAATACACATTAGAAACTCTTGGCTCATTAGTGGGCCTAGGAACTAAATAATTACCAGACTACTAAGCCTCTATAGTTGACCTGAGCAGGACCAGGTAGTTTCCACTTGACCAGGACCAGAGTGAAAACACTAAACTGCAACCTTCTCTTTGGTTCTCACCAGAACTAGAGTACAATCCCTACCACTGAAGGACATAACCCAAGAGTTCATCATCTGCCATTACACTGTATATTTGCCAGCAGAGTCCCTGTGGTCATATCTCTCATGCTTTACCTCCTTTCTCTCCTTATTTTCTCTGGAGAAACTGTTGTGCGCCAGGGCTAAACTCCGTCTCCATCTCAATCACTCCACAAGTTCTAAAACAACAGGCCACCCTTTCCCCCATCCCTGTCTCGTCCTCTCTCAGAAGGTCAGCAGCAGCAACCTTGTCCTGTATCTCCTATGGCAGAATCTTCAACTGATAGTAACAGGAGGGTCCAGGGTTCCTGCTGTACTTAAGATGGAAAATAGCTGTTGATTGGTAAGATAAAGAATCAAATAAATTCAGGTTATGAGGTAAACCAGTGTAATCTGTCACCTCAATCAAAACAACCACAGACCCCAGTGGTTCCTAGTATGTATAAGCAAATTCTACTTTATATCAGATCTTTAGCCCCTGAGGTCTGAGGTTTTTGTGATACAGGTAACAGATTAGACTGGTTAACCTTAGAACCTGAATGCGTTCGATTCTTTCTGTTAGCAGTCGCCACATAGATAAAGAACATTACTGGTGTACTTGGTCCCTGCTTGTTCTTAGACCCTTAAGACATCTCAGAGTGCCATCAGGGTTTTCTAGCCTCCTGCAGCTATCAGAAGAATATTCTGTGCTCTTTGTTGCCAGAGGAGATGAAGTACAAGGCTGCTGCTGCTGACAGCACTGTCCTGGACTTAGACATCTTTAGGAATGAGGAAGTGGATAGCTCTGGGGGGTGGGTGTATTGTTCTTTTAGGGTTATGGACTGGCTAAGATGTAGAGTCAGAATTTAGTCCCAGGACATTCCAGGTCCTGTATTTTCTCAAAGAAACCCATATGTGTTAGAGATCTTGCGAAGATGGTTGGAGGATGGAGGATGGAGGGATGACTGTAGTAATCCTTGATAGATGTCAGTCAGGTAGGCAGTTAACCTCTTATCTGCTTTGTCTGTCAGGGGTTCGGCTTGTCTGGAGGCCACCTGAAATCACTGGGCATAAGGCATCCTGGACAGATAATAGGGTCATTATATCTCATACCCATTGTCAAAAAACCCATCTTAGGTCATGTTCTCAAGTGGTGAGGATTGTGGTTCTGGTTTGATGATTGATGAGCCTTTATCCTGGTCATGGGCAGGTTGAGTGTTGAATCAGTGCAAAGGCCAAATTGGTGGCGAAGACCAAAGAGAAGGTTGTACTTTATTGCTTTCAATCCAGTCCTGCTCAGGTGGAAACCATCTGGTCTGAAAATTGCTAACAGAATTGAGACTTTTTTTCTTGCTGAGACATGATTAACAAAAGGAAGTGGTGCTGCTGTTCTCAACCAGACAGCTCCAGTAAGAAGAAAGGAGTCGAGCTACTTTATGTATTAAGATGCAGTCCAGTGACGACGCTGCACTTTTAAACACCTCTCTTTCTTTCATTACCAATGCACTTCCTTTTTTTACTTTTCATGACCAAAGATTTTAACATCCTCATAATAAAAATACCATGGACAATCATGCCAAAGAGACGTCTGCACTACTTGACACCTTTGGTCTCTTGAGCCTCCGCACACTCGAGGCCACACTCTGGATCTGGTTAATTCTAAAGGTCTTGACATTTCTTCTGTTATGCTTAAGGACCCTCTCTGAACATGTCCATGTCTCTTCTACTTTCTCTTTTGCTGTGTAGAAGGCTTGAAGCGAATGCTCATATTATGCTTGTGAAATTGATAAGGTGATTTAAATGTCTGTGGGCATGCAAGCATGATGTCTGCAGCCAAGACCACCAATAGTGTGGTATAGATAGTATAGATATTTACTAAACTACCAGAAAAAGATTGGTGGTGGGTTCATAATGGTATATGGTTTGTTTAGTTGGCATTCCATTAGACCCCTGGTACGTCTATGAACATCTCTGACAGATAAACACTGTGTGTGCCTCATTTCACGAGTTACACCTGTCCATGTCCTGCATTGATTCTGATGGGTTTGGCCAACAGGACAATGTGCCACCACACACATACAGAGACACCAAGAACAAAAAGTTTTGGAAGAATGGTTGCCATTCCCACCCAAATGACTAGATTTCAGAATTGTAGTCTGTTCTAGAGGAAGTATGGTGTTCATGAGCTTGTGGATATTTTCTGCAGGCAATGGAGTCCTGCAAAGTATTACACTGGTGTATCAGTTTTTCTGGCAATTTCCACAGATGTGTAAAAAATGTCTTTATGGTGTAACAGTTACGTCGATCCAGCCATACCCACTTCTTTCACCCCTTTAAATCCATGAGTGATAATAACATCAATCAGTGCAGATTAGTGGCTGTGAGAGAAGCGTGCTCCACTGCGCACCATCTGATTCCTCCAGTGTGAAGATGTTTGTGATGGAGATTCTGAAGCACTTCTGCTAATTCACATGTGTAAGTGTATTTATTAAAGAGCAAGCAATCTTCCGTCTCAGCACTCACTCCATTACTGGGAGAACTCCATTACGCCGCTATGAGAAGGCGAAGGCGTCTCTTTCATTTCCTTCCAGTTTAATTATTGCCTAATGAATAAGCTCCTGCTGGGATTCGATGTCATGTGCATGCTGAATGCCTGGTCAAGGTGAAGTGCTGGACGCTTTCTGTTTGTCGTGTGTGTGTGTGTGTGAGAGAGAGAGAGAGAGAGATGCAAAGTCACCTAATATTTCTCTTTATTAGATTTGTAAACTAATATATGAGCATTATGTTAGCATATACCAGCATATTTCTGGATATTTTATTCATTGCCGGCTCTGAAAGATTTTATTCAGTTGGCAGATAAGCTTGCATTTGCATTTCTTTCTGGAACAAAGCAAAATCACCAGCCTGCCAGTGGGATGAGTAAATATATATTATACAGAATATTACAAAATTTTCTGTAGACAAGAAACCCCAGACTTCCTCCAGAACGCTCCACAATCCTGAAGTATTCTTGTATTGAGGTGGAGGATTTCTGTGTTCCACAGTGTGTCACATGACGTCCCAGATGTCTTCAATAACGTTGAGTTCTGACGATTTAGGTGTGAATGACTAATCCCCAAAATCAGACGAGTGTTCCTCTAACCATAATCTGGTGTCTCTAGACGTGTGTGGTGGTCCATTGTCCTGTTAGAAGAGGACAAACCTGTCAGAATTAACAAGACATGGCCAGGTGGAACTCATCACACATAGTGTCCACCTGTCAGAGACGTCTGGAGGTGTCCCAGGGGAACATGTGGAATGGTAGATAAACAAACCCCATACACCCAGACACCACTGTCCTTTCCTTATAGATCAACAGTCAGTGTTTGTGTATTGTGGGTGTTAGACGCTTGTTTTCTCTGGTTGTTACGTCTGTTGAGTGTCTGTTAAAGACTCCGTCATTATATTATATAAAACAAGATCTTGTTATATTTTCTAGTAAATGTCTTATTTGATCTTCTTCTACTCCGACAGCACAATATCATTTCTTTTGTATTGTAGCATAAATGAAAATGTCAGTTAGATAGATTAAAAAAAAAGATTGATTGAAAAAATAATTAAAGTATTTCACAGTAAATGAGGGAAAAAACTCCAGTATCAAAAATATAGTAATTAGAAAAAAATAAACCTTAGAATAAAAACACTCCTGGTGCAGTGGTTTATTTACAATAAAACACTTTCCACATTAATGCTCATTTAACACTGGATCTAAATGTATATTGGAGATAAAGCAAATATATAATTCTGTAATTGATTCTTTTTGTTTTTATTTATAATTATGCACCTTAATGATTGAGGGTTGTTTTTTAATGTTTATATTTTTTATTTAACATATTTTTCATTACAAAATTTTATAATACGAATAATAGACGTAATGCCCCTGGATAAGGTATCATTTTAATTTAAAAAAAATCCGTAAACAAGTATTTTTTTCTGTAAAATCACATGATCGGTTGTTTAGGTGATGCCCACTTTGGGTATAAATCTAAATACTGGTAGAGTAACAGATAATTGAAACATGAGACAGATACAGTGTATGTTTCAGTGTTGGTAAAGATACCACAAATGAAAAAAGTAAAAAAAAATAATAATAATAAGGGGCTGCTGTGGTCATGTGGTTTAGGAACCGGTCATGTGACTAGAAGGTCCTGGGATCAAGCCCTACAATGGACAAGACTGAAGTGCCCTTGAGCAAGGCACCTCATCCCCCAACTCCTCCTTGGGTGCTGTGGTTTGGTGCTACCCCACCCTCCTCACCCCCCTCCGTGTTCTGGACAAGTGTGTTCACTGGTGTGTGTGTGTGTGTGTGTGTGTGTGTGTGTTTCACTGCACTGATGGGTTAAATGCAGGGTCACATTCCTCCGTGTTTAAACACTGCAGGCAAATAGTTCACTTTTACTTTCACTTCAAATGTGAGTGTGCTCCAGAAGATGTGAGAACTGAACAGTCATGCATATTTGCCATTGCTGACAAACAAACAATAATGTATGAATGAATGTTGCATTAGAAGCTTAACAAGTACGCTAAAGGGTTCGTATAAAACTCGGAATGTATTTTTTAACCATTTACTGTCTGACATCAAGTAATTCAACAGAATTTATTAAAGGTCTGGGATATATTCTCAGAACAATTATCAGATCCAACCTGTTTCATAATCATTTAGAAATTTCAACTAATTTACTGTACAAATGAAATGACGAATGAGAACTGTTCGAATTTTCCTTGACAAAGAAACGATGTGTATAATAGGTTTGTTTTGTTCAGTTTAAACACCCGGAGCCACAAAAAAAACAGATAAATCCACACAGTACACAGTCCCATTTCATTCACATGAACAATTAGTAGATAAGTTAATTATATTCAGAGCAATGGAGTCGGAGCAAATGGAAATAATTAAAAAGCCCAAAGTGAAGAGCTTACACTAAGCAGCAGTGTGTGTTTTTGTAAAGTGTGAATAATAATAATAATAACCCTGATTGCCTAATCAGCTCGGATGGGTGAAAGATCTCGCTGTGCTGTGATGTATATGTGACAAATGAACCCCATGAACCCTTAGGCACCTTCCCAACAGTCAGTCTTCAGGGTTCTTGAGGGTGGAGCAGCACAGTACAGCTCCAACTGAAGTTAAGAACCAGCCTTGGGACCAGAAGATCCCAGGTTTGAGCCCGACAACCATAGTGACCTTGAGCAAGGCACCTTACCCCAAGTGCTGTGTGTGTGTGTGTGTGTTCTCTAGTGTGATACAGTCTACAGTATGTGTGGGGTCAATCCCACTGCACAGGAGGCAAAAACCTGTTCACATCTGTGAATCAGCAGAGATTTTTTCCTGAAATAAATGCTTCACCATGCCAATCTGTCGTGACACTTCAAGTCTGACCAACTTTGCTTTAGCTGTCTAGCTCCTGGTCACTCAGACACCAATGTCCATACAGGCCTTCATTACATTTTAAGCCAACTCTGTGAAACTAGCTGATCTACTGTATATTCACCAGAATGCAAGTCAGTATATACAGCCAACAATGCCTGTACAGATGAAAGCAGGGACATTGTGTATCAGAACACTTAAAAAAAGTGAGAAACAGGTTGACTCTGGGGTACCGTGTTGGACAGGGGTTCAAAAGCATGCACGGTGAAGAAATGTGCTGAACATTCTTTCCTTGCTGCAGGTGCTAGAAGCGAGCATGACAGATTCTCCTCTGATGTTCCACTGGTGGGTGTTGGAGGCCGACTTGTGAGTCAGCCTTTAATGTTAAAATGCAAGTGTACAGCTACAGAATAATTGTGCCTACTCTTGTAATGGAAGGGCAGCCGGATGGATTGTTCTTGGGAACCCGTGTAATAAAGCATGTTGTAGAGGAATGGAACATCTCCAAGGCTCATTGCACAGAAGTAAAAATGGAGCAAGTCTGGTCCATTGAAGATCTGATGAGATACCAGAACAAATAGGTAAATACACGTGTAACTGCTACCTGCTTTGAGCCTGGCTGAGAGTATCTTGTATTTGGCAAGCTGCTGGCCGAACCTACTACACCTCGTTAACTCGTGGCCATGAGGGAGACAGATGGGTTTCACTGAAAATCATTTCTTTCAGAAGAACATTTCTTACAAGCCAGTTTTATTGAGATGTAATGCAACACTTGCTGATGTTATTTCTTTAAACTGCTCTCAGGACACTCAGTCTAACCTTACCAAACATAATTCTGAGCAGGGTAAAGACTTGGCCAAAATAAAGCTGTAGTCATTCACCTGAACAACTTGGACCTGCGTCTCTGTGATGTATCATATGCATTAAAAATCCATCCACCATTCACCTGACCTTATTGTCCAATATAAAGACATTCTCATATCACCACCTAAACTGTTAAGAAGCTGTGGGGTTTGTCTATACAATCTTACTGACCAGGAGTCACTCGGACTGCACTGCAATCTGACAAGTTTCAATGAGTCAGCACCATCAATGGAGGCAAGGACTGGACAAGTAAAGGAGTGTAAAGGAAAGGACATTGGACCTTTATGGCATTTGGTAGACACCCTTATCCAGTGCAATGTACATTTATCTTTTTTATACAACCAACCAAGCAGGCCTAAAAGATTTGTGTTGGTTGGATGGGACAGGTTGATCACAACCTTCTGATCAGAAATCCAACATTTTAACCACTAAGCGATCAATTCCAATAAAATGAAACTCTTTTGGAATCAGCCTTTTAATCTGAAGGTCTCCAGTTCGAGTCCTGCAGCGACAAGATGTGACTGAAATGCCCTTTAATGAGGCACCTGCCCCTGCTTCCTGAATGTCATGGATGGAGTTGCCCACCACTCGGGGCAAGTGTGTTCACGAGTGCGTGTTTCACTGGACCACCAAGCTGCCTCTGCTTGGCCTCCTGAGCATATCAGCACCAAGGACAATGCATACGAGCTAGGTGGAGGTCATATTAAAGTCACCTAGCTCATATGCATTGTCCTTGGTGCTGATATGCTCAGGAGGCCAAGCAGAGGCAGCTTGGTGGTGCTAGGATTTGAACTCACAAAGAAGTGATTGACCACTGGGCTTGCATTCTGAGGAATTTGACCTCTGTGTTTAACCTATCTGTCCAGTGAAACACGCACTTGTGAACACACTTGCCCCGAGTGGTGGGCAACTCCATCCATGACATTCAGGAAGCAGGGGCAGGTGCCTCATTAAAGGGCATTTCAGTCACATCTTGTCGCTGCAGGACTCGAACCGGAGACCTTCAGATTAAAAGGCTGATTCCAAAAGAGTCTGAGCTACCACTGTTGGATGCAACTCCTTATTCAGTACCATGGATTCGACCTTTGTTTTCTGTAATAAATGAGGATGACTGAAAATACTCAAGGTTCCCTACACCGATGAGCTTATGAGTATTGCCGTCTACAACAGTGCCCATAATAGCCAACATTTTTGGTGACTACACTTTTCTCTGTTATAATACAATGATGACGTTCTGGGCTTGGCTCCTAATGAGAGAACGGCATTGGCGTAATCTAAGAACTCCCAATCAAATGATGGTGCACCTACTATCCCAAGTACAGTAGCAAGTTTTAATTTGCTGCCATTTAGGCATTTTAAGCATCTCTGGAGGTTTGTTTAGGATCATTGTCCAGCTAAAGACCCAGTTATGATACAATTTGAACACAATTTTCCTTGTGGTGGTGGGATTTGTTCCATCCCTTTTGGAACAAATCACGATGCTAAACCCCCTTCCCTCCAATGCGACACACTTCACAAGGTGTCCTTCAGATTAAAAGCCTTATCCTTTTCCTTCCATACATAGTGTTGATCATTGTGGCTAAACAGACAGAAGACTCCTTTGAAGAGTCTTTGTCCTGGTGATCACATTCTCACTTTAGGCTGGTTTCTTTCAGGGCATGACAAGGCAAAAGGCTCCTAAAGGTAGATGTACACTTTGGTACTTGATGCCTTCACCAGCTCCTTTGTTGTTGTCTTGAGGTTTAGTTTGATCCTTTTAGACCAAAGTTTGTTTATCCTTGTTTCCTGTGAGCTTGTTTCCTGAATGATGCAGTGTCCGTGTGCAGCCAAGATTTTTATATTTATATACAAATGTTTGATGCTTAGTTGTTTGAAAATGGCTCCTTAAGGGGGAACTGGACTTGAACCAAGATCTCGGCTGGGTTGGTTGGATCTCCACTGCTATTAAGGGTAATAAGGCACTGGTTATAAAGGTAGAACCCTTAAATTCAGCCAAATGTGCACGCTAAGTTAATTCCTGATTATAGTCATCGGCCAATCAGACGCATCAGAAAGTCATTACGTACATTTCCTGAATCTACGTGACTGGTTGTTGTGGATGTAAACTTTTGGTCTCACCTGTACATACTGAAAGTTAAATCGAAGGCTAGTCTTAGCGTTAGCGGTGTAATAAAGCTCCTGCTAGCTTTTAAACTCTCCAACACAGCACTTTTATACTGACGTTTTTGTGTGTGAAGTTTGGTGGAGGGGGGGGGGTGCTTGGGGCTGAAATGTAGGCTGGCCAAAAATATGTGCCCCCCCCCCGCGGCAGTGTTGCAGGAGAAGAGTTTTGAAGTGTCTGAGAACCAGGACGTGTGTGTGTGTGTGTGAGTGTGTGTGTGTGTGAGTGAGTCACGTAGCCGAGACTGAACAGAGAGAAGCGGCGTCTCAGTGCCTTCCGGTCTCCCGAATCGAGAGCGAGAGCAGCCTGACCTCTCCGCGCCCACACACTGACCTGTCTCAGGTACACAACTCTGTTCTAACACTTAAACACACCACCGCCTGCTGAGAGCTTGCTACTCTCTCTCTCTCTCTCTCTCTCTCTCTCTCTCTCTCTCTCTCTCTTAGCCTGCCAGTGGTTTGGGATTTGGTTCCGTCTCTTTGAGCTGATTTTCTGCATATTTCTGTATTTAAAAAAAAAAGTGGATTTTTTTTTCCAAGAAGAAAGAAGGTATAAAAGGTCGCAGCACTCCTATCCTCCTCCTCCTCCTCCTCCTCCTCCTCTTCCTCCATCTCTTCACATTTTGTACTCTCTCTCTCTCTCTCTCTCTTGCTTTTCCCTTGGCAATTTACTTCCACACCTTTCCTGTCTCTCGTGTTCTATCTCCGAGACACACACACACACACACACACACACACACACCCCTGTGGCTGAGCTTTCAGCTGCTCTTCAGTCCTGTGTGTTGTACAAGTTTACATTTAAAACCCTCTCAAGAAAACCAAAAATGCATTTTAACACTTACACCTGCAAAGTGCTGCAAAATCAAATATTACATCCTCTTACAAAGACTGGATAGACGGACAGACAGACGGATAGATAGATAGATAGATAGATAGATAGATCGATAGATAGATAGATAGACAGACAGACAGACAGACAGACAGACAGACAGACAGACAGACAGACAGACAGACAGATAGATAGATAGATA
>JAOVVF010000042.1:869612-888163 GCA_028565595.1 Duopalatinus emarginatus | reverse complement strand
TGACCCTTTTCATTATTTCTGTAAAGCTGCTTTGGGACAATGTCCATTGTTAAAAGTGCTATAGAAATAAAATTGAATTGAACTGAATTGAATTGAATGCTTTACAGATGCTTTTGATGGTCTGGATCTTTCCTACTGGATGGCAATGGCTAAGGCCATGGTGCGCACCCACAGCCCTTCATGCTCCAAGTACAGCCCAACTTCACCCGCCATCATCCAAGACACATGAGAGGCAAACATTCAGACTCTTCTCTGTCTTTGTGGTGGAATGAACTTTCCCAACATGTCCGAAGCCGGCTAAAAATTCATCTGTTTCACCAGCACTTAATCAAGCAGTGTTTGCAAATGATACTTTTCTTGTTCTCTTTTTAGCTTGTCCATAGTGATTATTGTACTTATCGTCTTGTTCTCTTTTCAGGTTGTCTAGAGTTTAGGAAGGTTTTTGGACTTTGTTAAGTTTTATAATTGATACTACATGGCTCTTTTCTAGTAGTATTCTGGCTTCAAATACTCGGATAAGTCACTCTGGATAAGAGGATCTGAAAAATTCTGTAAATGTAATGATACTATTGGGTAGCTATTGTGTAGCTGTGCAACCAGAATGAACTTCATTTCATTGAAATCACTGAGCAATCAACATGACCTCTTACCAACCCCCCAGAAAGTCCCAGATGGATTTAGCTTAGCTAGCTCCAGCACACTGCTATAGCTTTGGATTTATTATGTTTCAGGTTTGGCACAAATTCTGAGTTCCTGTAGCTGCAGGTTTGAACAGCTGTGTAATTTCCACTCGGGCGAGCTCCTCATCCAACAACTACCAGTGTGTTGTAACACCACATGCCAAAGCGCAAACACACACACATAGAAAAGGTTATGGTGTTGGGTAAGAGATCAAAACCATCTGTCTTACTAATGTAACTCTCACTGGGACACACCACAATATCACATTTGAATTTAGACATACAGTCTAGTGAAAAACAAACTACACCACATGAATCAATAGTTTGTAGACCTACCTTCAGCAGCAACAACCTGAAGTAATCGTTTTCTGAATGACAGAATGATTGCTGATGGAATTTTGGCCCACTATTCTGTACAACGTTGCTTCAGTTCATTGTGGTTTGGGTTTTTTTTAAAGGATCCACCATAGGGTTTCAGTAGAGTTGAGGCCTGGACTTGGACTGGACTATTACACTTTGATTCTTTCCTTTTTAAGCCATTTTATTGTAGATTTGCTGGTGTGTTTGGAATCAGTGTCCTGTAGCATCCTAAAATTTTTCTGTCTGTCTCATAGATGTCCTCACACTGGACTACCTTTGTATACAGAAGGAGTTCATGCAGGACACTTGGGTCCTGTGGCTGCAAAACAAGCCCAGATAATCACCGCTTGCTTGACAGTTGGTATGAGGTGTTTGTGCTGATTTGCTGTGTTTGGTTTTGGCCAAATATCTCCAATTTGGTCTCGTCTGTCTATAGGAATTGTTCTAGAAATTTTGTGGGAGATTCAGCTGCAACGTTGCAATCTTAAGCCAATGCTGCCATGTTCTTTTAAACAAAAAGTGACTTTCTCCTGGGAACTCCGTCCAAACAAGCCATAGTTTTTCAGTTTTTTTAACTGTCATGAACTTAAACAAGATGCTGAGACCCTGTCAATTCTAAAATGTAGCCATTTTTCAATTCACCTTGGAGTGTCTTTACTGGGACATCCACTCCTGGGAAGAGTAGAAACAGTCTTGAATGTTTTCCACTGGTGAATAATCTTTCTCACTGTAGAATAATGGTTTGGAGATGGCCTTATAACCCTTCCCAGATTGATGCGCACCAACAACTGCTCCTCTAAAATAACTGCTCAAGTATTTTCTCCTTGGCAATGTGTTAACACACACCTGAACGCTCCTGACCAGCAAACTGCCAAAAGATCTACTTTAACAGAAGTGATCACACTTGTTGATAATCAATTAATTAAGGACATTTTGGTTAGCAGCACCTGGCTACTACTTACCCTATTAATTCCCATCACACACTGCTTCTGCATTTTGTCCTAGTTTTTGTTAGATAAATAATGACAAGCTGCTAGGGACCAGATGACCCAATACGTAAAACCGCAGGATTTAAAGAGTGTGTACTCTGTTTTTCACATGACTGTAATCTCAAAAGTAAACTAACCATATGCTTGGTCAACCAGTTTCTAGAGTAACAAATGTCAGAGCAGCTGTTAGAGTAAATGAATCGATACCTTCTGACCAATCAGAATCCAGAATCCAACAGCACTTATACTATACTATGTACTATATTATAATAATATAATATAATACAGGGTGTCTCAAAAGTAAGGAAACATCCATGTACAATGAAAATTGTTAGGCAGACGGTGGTCTAGTTTTAGTCACAAGCTGTGGGAGATGGGGACCTGTTGGGTCAGGTCACCAACATAGCGGCCATCTTGAATATCACAATTTAACTTTAGTTTTATAAATTAGGTGTGGGACACATAAAACTGGTAGAGAATCTTACCAGAAAAACAGTGCAGTGCTTTACATAAACAAAATTTAATCCATTCTCATGTTAAAAAGTGAATTTATATATAAAATCAAAAGTCCAGTCCAGTTTGTAAAACTGAAGTTGAAGCCAAGATGGCAGCATCCAAGGTGGCCATCGTGGTGGTGACATGGCCTAACAGGGTTCCCCAAGAGCTTGTCTTGGATCAATTGAAATCATGCATAGGTGCTTTCTTACTTTTAAGACATGCTGTATATCGACCATTCTTTATTTCCTGTTTTTCTTCTTTGAATGGAATTTTTTCTCAGATGACGTTTTGCGATTCGACTTCGAGACATGGGGCCATGATTAGTCGGTGCGTTAGAGATGTGTAGAAAAAAATATAGCGATTAAATAGAGCAGAGTGGGTTTAATATGATGTGAGCATTTGGGTGAAACACACGTGGGGCAGAAAACAGCCAAGCGAAACACACACACAAACACACACTATTATTTATTATATGAAGTTATTGGTGAAATCAACACACAAAGAAAGCGTGACTGCATCATCACCAATGTGAGGTGGAAACATTTTATTGAACCAGAAACCTTTTGGCTTTATTTACACAAAAATCCTCTGCACACGTTTGTATTAGCGATATATTAATATTAATGATATATTAATAATTAGTAACAAAGTGTCAGAGCTAGAGGTTGTGTTGTGTAACAAATCAGAGGAATGACAACAGGAGAAGGAACACGTCGCTGGCAAACCATGCAGCGGTGATCAGAACTAACAGCCGTCACACAGCTAATAATAATAATAATAATAATAAAGTATTAAATTAGTCATAAGATAAAGGAATGTACATGGTGACTGGTGAAAACTGAAACCCCGAGTTAACATTTTATATTTTTTGCCAGAATGGTCACATATTGTTGATTCGCAGGAGCTGCTCCCTACCATTGACTGTCAGAGACTTCAGCTGGCCATCTTCCTCAACCTCCACCCGCTCCTGACCGTTCTCCACGATCCTACATACACACATACACTTATTAACACACTTCATACACACACACACACACACACACACACACACACATCAGGCTTCACTTTTGCACTGATCTGAGGTGTGAGGTACCGTTTGGTGGTGATCCTTCTGCCGTTGATGAATTTGGTGGAAGTGGAGACCGAGCGGAAGTTTCCCATCCCGCCACCACCTCCTCCTCCACCTCCGCTACCGCCACCGCCACCGAACGATGACGAGAAAGAGGTGAAGCTTCCTCCACCCATCGGGCCGATGGATGCGAAACCTGGACAACGAACAACACACCGATTCAGCTGCATGGATTCATTATTAATTCACATACAGAAGAAATCATACACACTAAAGACATCACATCACATCACAGGAGTTCAAGACATTTCTGCAATGCATGATATACGTATTAACATATAACACGTAATAAGGGGAACCCAGAAATCATGGCCACAAACAACTTCTACGTTTTTGACACCCCAATATACAAAAAGTACCACAAGAAAGTGTCAGACCTACATTGTGCCACCAATCAGATGTCATATAAAATCCATTACAATGGCGGAAACCAATCATTTTTATGTTATAGCAGCGTTGTTGTTGTTCTGGTTTTCCAAGATTCTATACATAATTTTAGGGAGTGCCAGTAATCTCTGCACAGAGCCTGAGAGAAATTATTGGCTCCCCTACATGACATTCAAAATAAAAACTAATTACATTCTCAAAACGTCTCTGCCCAGTTCCATCGCTATGCCTTGGTTACTACCAGCATCACATAACATCAACTTTTTGATTGGTTTTTATCATTTCAGCCCCCCCACACACACCCCCACACACACCCACCTGAGTCAAAGCTCGGGAATCCACCACCGAACGGAGGGAATCCCCCGAACCCGGGAAAGAAGGAGCCACCAGTTCGACTTCTCATGCCTCTCTGTCTCCGGCTGCCACCAAACCCGAAAAAATCCTCGAAGGGGTCGTCTCCTAAAACGCAGCAGAGAAACGTGTAAATCTGGGGTTGAAACCCAGGTTGGGGCTGTTGTCATTGGTAACACAAACTTTCAATCACCTTTTAAGACACCTGATGTGGCCACTGTGCTTCCTTTTAATAAGAGAAGCAAACCTTACCAGTACAAAAGCTACCATTCAGGAATTTTCCTCTGGGATTAATAAAGCTATCAACCAACCTACCTGCCTATTCTGGATTCTGATTGGTCGGAAGATCTTGACAGTAGTAAAGTAAAGTGAAGATGAACTATTTGCCTATTGTGCTCGCACACAGAGGAATGTGACGTCCACATTTAACCCATCAGTGCAGTGAAACACACACACACACACCAGTGAACACTAGGGAGCAATGAACATTTCCCAGAGCAGGGGGCAGCCCCAAACCACAGCACCCGGGGAGCAGTTGGGGGAATTAGGTGCCTTGCTCAAGGGTTCCTCAGTCGTGTCTTGCCCTATGTAGGGATCACAAGACGGGCTCCCTAACCACTAGGCCACGGCTTTCGACAATTACAATCACATTATTTACAGCACGCTGGATCTTGTTATTCCGTCTTTATTTTCATGAATTACTGTGTGTGTGTGATTCAGTTTTGCAGGAACAGTTTAGTAGGAGATCAAAGTTTAACAGGACTCTGTGTAAGAATCAGCTTCAGCCTCACTGGCGTGTTTACAGATGACATTAAAAAAGTTGTGCTGAATGAAGGAACCATCAGAGAGTATGTCAGGGAGGTTGTCAGGGAGGACGTCAGGGAGGACGTTACAGAGGATGTCACAGAGTCTGTCAGGGAGGATGTCAGGGAGGACGTCAGGGAGGACGTCAGGGAGGACGTTCTTGGCTGCTGTACATAGTGGCCTTCAGTGTTTTCATGTCCCGGAGGCTGTGATGAACAGTTGATATAACGGCATGTGTTTAACACACACAGACACACTAAATATGGCAAGGGCACTTCCACACGGCCGAGAAGAGACTCTGCATCACCCGACAGGAATGCTTTCTCAAATATAGCTCCTGTGTAAAACGCAAGGGTCTGGGGCAGGCAGGAAAGTGTGTGTGTGTGTGTGTGTGTGTGTGTGTGTGTGTGTGTGTGAGAGAGAGAGAGATTCGGTGGTATGTCCTGTTGAAATATTTAAGACTGCCATGTCTGTGCATCCGTAAGGGGAAGGAAAAAACCCATGTGTGTGTGTGTGTGTGTGTGTGTGTGTGTGTGTGTGTGTGAGAGAGAGAGAGTGTGTGTGTGTGTGTGTGTGTGTGTGTGTGTGTGTGTGTGTGTGTGTGTGTGTGTGGATAAATATTTGAAGGTTCCTAATGGTTTGTAACATTTTTAACATTGTAGTACACTGGAGTGAGTCATTAATCATTGTTTTTCCCCCTGCTGAGGTTTTAACCAAAAATGGTTAGCAGAAAGAAATCAAGATTTCCTCTTACATAACAGATTCATGGTGAAATCAATTAATTAGGAGAAATATAAGAAATATAACCTATAACTGAAATAAATTTATTCTAACACTCCTCATAACAACCTTCATATTCTTAACCACAATAGATTTAAGTGAACGGCACGGCTGACATTAATATGAACAGTGCTGTCAGGTTGTCCCTGTTATAATACTTAATAACACTTTACACCATCACAACATTTTAAACTTTGCAGTGTTACTCAAAAGGCTGGATTTCACATAATGTAAAATAAGATGGGATCAAGATAACCAATTTTTATAGATTGATTTAATAAAAGTAGACATTAACATTAAAGTTCTCTTTTAAACAAGATATGGTGAAGGAATCGTGAAGAACGGTGATGGTGCAGGTGGTGGTGATGGTAATGGTGATGGTGATGGTTGTGATGGTGGTGGTGGTGGTGATGGTGGTGATGGCTATGATGGTGGTGGTAGGGGTGGTTGTGATGGTGGTGATAGCTGTGGTGGTGGTTGTGATGGTGGTGATGGCTGTGATGGTGGTGGTGGTAGTGATGGTGGTGGTGGTTGTGATGGTGGTAATGGTGGTGATGATGGTGGTGGTGGTGATGATGGTGGTGATGGCTGTGATGGTGGTGGTAGGGGTGGTGGTGATAGTGATGGTGGTAGGGGTGTTAGTGAGGAGTGTGTAGGCATGTAAACCCCAGATACATTTTTAAAAGCAGCAGTAAGAATGTTTACAACTGAGCTAACCATCTATAATATACACAAAACACAACAGCAGTGCAGTGAACAATCAGTGACTAAATCTTACACTGTAACTGGTGACAGTTTGGGGATAAAACCTGCACTGTGCTGTCAATGCTGTCTTTAATTCATTTATTATGTTGTATTTGAATTTTGGTATGGTAATCTGGAGTTTTGGAACTGGTCTCCCCACACATTTAACTCCCCACACCTTGGTTTTAACTCCAACCTTCTCACTGTAGTCCGATGAGTGACATGGACAATGACAGTTCATCAATAATAACCAACAAGCTGAAGACGAAACACACTTCACACACTCCAACAAACCTGACAAATGGTGGACTTCAGTTGGAAGCTTGGGGAGGTCGGACATCCATATAGTCATTTTGTGGTAAGGGGTGATGTGTGTGTTTGTGTGTGTATATACATGTATATAAGTAAATGAAGTGAATCAGACTCCCCATCAGTTTGTGTTTATATATTTATATACATTATAAATCTACAACATAAAGAAAAGTCTTACCGAAAAAATCTGCAAACGGATCTCTGCCACCGAAGAATTCCCTGAAAACATCCTCTGGGTTACGGAATGTAAAGACGTCACCAAAATCGTTATTATAATGTGTTCCTGAAAGAAAAAAAAACAAGAACGTTTATTTAACAAAAAGAAAAAAAAAATATATAAAATCCATATGAAAAATGAAAAGGCTTTATGTTGTTCAAGAGGGTGGTCACCTCTTCTGCCTCCTCCAGACAGGGCGTCTTTGCCGTATCTGTCGTATAAACTACGCTTGTTTTCTGTAAAAGACAGGAAATTTTAAAGAGCACATTACAACAACAAAAAACAACAAAAAAAATTGTGGCAGGAAATACCAGATAAAATCAATAGCAGAAATTTTGCAGTAAAACGCAGCGTACAAGAGACAGTTAAAAAGTACAAGAAACTTGTCTGTCTTTGCTAAATTTGATAAATTGAACAACGGCCAAATCGGTCACTTAAATCTGGTGGTCTAGAGGATTTTCTCTGGTTCTAAAAACTCTTCCAGGTATGCGATCTTCTCCAAACACCTCTAAGAATGCAGCCGTGCTCTTCATCATTTCAGTGTTAGGTGTGAGGTTTTGTCTCCCGTAAATAATTCTGAGGGATTTCACTGTGAAGGAACTTTGTGCAACACTTAACGATTTTTAAGGGATTCAGTACTTGAGGGAACATTAAAGAGGTTCTGAAGGTTTCCCTTAAGAAATCAATTAAGGCATTCTTTTTTGCAACACATTTATTTTCAGAGGAGGTTTAAAGTAAATCTTGACAGAAATTTTAAACTTAAGGTGTTTTATGCAACCAGGCACTTAAACCTAAACTGTATAAACTTTGGCTGGCAACACAAGACCGGGTACTTAAGATCAGGAACCTGAGGGTGGGAACCTAAGATCAGGAACAACTCCTGGACCCAACTCCAGAAAGGCCAAGTGTAGAAGGGTTTTATGTTACTTAACACCAGACTAATTCTGTGATCCTTTAGGGAAAGGAATCATCATCATCATCATCCTGTTTGATGATCATCTTTCAAAAATAACAATTTTCAGTATACTTTCATTATCACTAAAGAAAAATAGAAATACAGATTTCACATTTCTTATGAACTAGGAACTGATTGTTCACCCAATGCCAAAACAGTCTAATCTTCAACCACCATTTAAAGGTCAACTTCAAAGTTTTCACAACTGACCAAATCTAATATATTTCAAACCTTTATTGAGTAGTTTTAAATATTCAATTTTAATAAAAACACTCCTCAGTCTATAGACTGTCTCCATATTAACCAATCACCTTCCAGTTCTCAATGACACAGATTTAACCTGGAACTCGTAACTCTACGATTTCTGCTTTATAACCTAATGACTTTTTAAAAACAGTCAAAATAAGACTGTCGCTCTGTAGCACCCGACAACCTTCAATTAACTCAACATGCAGTAAACAAACACCTGAGTCGCCTGATTGGGTCATTCTGATGACATTTTCTCTCTGATTGAACGACGTGGTGATCCTTTAAATAATCCGTTATATAGAAGAAGGATATCCATGTGAACACCTGTGTATCTGATTACATTCCCAAATCGATCATTTATCTACATTCATTTTACATCCCATCATAACCGAAGCTTACAATCTTCAACATGGAGAGGGGCAAAAAACTGAGACATCAAAGGAGACGTTTATGTTCAAACTTTAAAATAGACTTAAAGACATTCAGCAGGACGGACGGCCCTAAAGCTCAACAACTAGCTGTTCAGACGAGTAGTCTTATGGTTGCTGCCAAGCGAAGAAACAACAGAAGTTTGTCTGCTTTCCCTCTAAAGTTGACACACTGAAACCTGTTCCAACAGCTGGAGGGAAGGGTTCGACCTAACACAGCATTTATATCGTCTCCCTGAGCTCCAGGGCTTAATAAATCAAGCAGCAATAGGACATAAACACACACACACACACACACACACACACACACACACACACAATATGAAATAAAGAGGTCTAGCAATGCATGTGTACAGAATGTAGTGTCTCACACAGTCTCAGAAGAAAATCTGATCCAAAGTGGGCTGATAGTAAACCGAGTCTATTTATATTTGAGGTTTTAAGGTGTGAGTATATCAGAGCTGAATGACTCAGAGCCACGGTTAAAGCTTCACAGGGAACTCTGGATGACCAGACAACAAGTTGAATTTTCAGAAGGGTTTAGAAACGTGTTAAACTGGATTTTATCTGTTATCCCAGGGGGTGTGAAAGTCAGAATCCATAATTACTCATTAAGTAAGGAAAGCTTACTTTTTTTTTTATAATAACGGGATGTTGCCAAGATGCTTTATACCTTTTATACTACAGCAATTTGCTAAGAATTACAACCTTTTACTGATTAAAGACTGAAATGTTGATGTTTTTAGTTACATTAAACATAAATGAACAATAAAATAAACAACTCCTTACAGAACATGTTACAAGGCCACATGTGTATTATTCAAATTCTATTCAAACTGATGCTGATTAACCCAAATAGCAGAAAAACGACCTTTAACCCTTACAGTCACGCCCTGACAAACCCGGGACAGCTGAACCACATGTGATATTCCAGTTTCTTCTCTTTATCTGAACTTGAAGAAGACGAACATAATCATATCCAAATATAAGTTTATGTATTTAACAATATGAGGAGATTAGCGGTTATGGGAAGCACTTAAAGTCTGTATTAGAACAATGTTTTATAACAATAATTCAACCTTTAGTTCATAAAAATCTGTGATATTTTAAGTCGAGGTCTTACAGAAGACAAACACATGTATAACGTTGGATATTTCGTTAGGAGGATTTTAATTCTGAAGATACAACCGTCTAAAAATCCAGTACAGCACTGTTCACGTTCTCATATATTACTTATAACGACACTGACCAATCGTGGGCATGTTTTACTGTGTGGAGAAGTGGGTGGATGAAGCCTTCTTCAGAGCATGTTATGCTGCCCTGTGAGTCAGCTTGAACAGCAGCAGTGTTGGTGTAATAACTCAGAGGAAGTGCATGCTAACCCACACCTTCCCTGATTAAGTGCTAGCTACTAGATGGCAGGCAGCGAACTGAATCAACTGGGAGAAAATGGAGTAAAAGAAGGTGGATGGAAACCAGCCGAACATCTGCAATATGACAATATGGCTTCCGTTTGGTCAAAGTCATCAAGTCTAAACTTAACCCCAATGACTGTGAGATATGAACCAATAATGTACACCACATAGATCAGAGTGTTCACATACATTTTGTAAAGGTTCAGTCACACAACATTACAAATGTCAGTTTAATGATTAACCGATGATTGTAATTAAAACTGTTTAAAGTGGTTATGTTTTGTTTCACAACGATGCTGCGGCTGAATTATTTACATGGTTGGACAAATCACAATAAAGAATAGGTGACAAAAAAATATGATAAAAAAACATGTGCATCATGTTAAAACCTGACCAACGACACCAACAGCGTTGATGAAGATTTTACACTTCCCCCCAAAATCTAAAGCTTTAAGTTCATATTCTATTTCATTTTATATTTATATGTATTCTTATAGTTACTTTTATGGACTGACAGTCAAATAGCATTTCACTGCAGGTTGTGTACTGTGTATGACTGTGTATGTGACAAATAAAACTTTGAATCTACTAATCTGCAATTAGAAAAAAAAAAAAAAAACCAGCAAGCTACTGTAAACTTGTTTAGATGTTAGATCCTGCTGTCTTTGACGCTGCAGGATTTATATGAGGTTTTCATTGTAACCAGCAGATAAACTGATACAATTTCGTAATTACAACAAACCTAGCATTCAGGTTCGCATTCTGGAGATATCATGTTAAAGAGAACCTCTGATATGGCAGAAGCATAAAAACTAAACTCTCTAAACTGTAGGTTTTATTTTTATACGTTTATCAATTCTAAAACCAGTATTTGTCTGCTGAAACACATCCCCACATCTACCAGTTAACAACCCCTGAGTTATTGCATATAAAAACAAATGCCCTTATAAGCACTGTATCTAATATTTCATATCCAAGTGCTACATTATGCGTTGGACTTGTAGACAAATGTGTAACTCTGACATCAATTCCACACAAAACCTGCCAAGAAAACAGTAACAGTCTACATAGTTTAGCAGAATTACTCCAAATCAGTGTAAAATTGGACTAAATCTAACCAGACACTGGTGAAACCACCACCTGACAGGACAGCTGCTGGTATTTAGGTGAACAAAAATGACACATGGATCAAATGACTATCCAGGGAGCTTGAATAATACAGTGAGGCTCAATAAATTAGATAAAATATGTAGACAGATCCACCTAACCAGCCAGAGAGCAGGACAGATAACTGGTTCTACAAAGGAAATCTCATTATTACTCAACCAAAAATCAAGTAAAATGTCATGAATGAATGAATATAACGATACCTGTAAGGGAATAACGTGTAGACATGGATTCTGTGGAAGAAATTTTGGTGCGTCCGAAATATACACGGAACCGGAATGTTTTATATATTTTATATAAAACATATAGTTTAATGTGTGTGTGTGTTTAATGTCTTATTCCCATCTCATATATGGTGTTGTTCCTATTCCTTTATTGATGTTAAGTGTTAGGTGTTAAGTGTTCTTTCTGTATATATACTCCAATCTCTGCATAATTATATTTGGATTAGCCAATAAATGACAATTGCTTATACCAGCACCTAACACATGTATAATTTGGGTTTTAAGGAGTCAGGGTTAGGGGACATTGACCTTCAACACCTTCACAACTGCCAATCATTTGATTTTCACATGTTAATTGGTTTCTGGAAGATTTAACATTTTTTAAGTAAAGTTCAAAATGCATTTTTATACAAAATGTATAAAGGTTGACAGTTCTGTGTTTTAGTAGTCTAAAACCAAATGGTTTTGAAATCTGCACAAAAAGCACAGGAAGTAAAATCTGGAATTTACCATCTGACAGAACTTCATAAGCTTCAGAGATCTCCTTAAACCTCCTCTCAGCCTCTTCTTTGTTGTCTGGATTTTTATCAGGATGCCATTTTAAGGCCAATTTTCTGTACCTGTAAAAAAAAAGAGAAAACGAGAAAGAGATCGAGAGAAAAAGTGAGTGAGAGAGAGAGAGAGAGAGAGAGAGAGAGATAGGTACCCACAGATAGTATTAGTTATAGAATTGGTTGTAGGTCATCTCCAGTTAAAACACCAGAGAGCGTTTAAAAGCTTTGAATACAAAAGCACTATCACATCTTGTCTTAGAAAAAGCCTCTGCTTTAAACAGCTGCTGGATTTCAAGGTGGCCTCAGCACCTCTGTATCTCTGTGTATGTACAGAAACAGCAGAGTCAGCAACGCTAATCCCTTACCACAGCACGCCATAATAGTGTGAGGGATTTACTTATAGGCCAAAAAGACAACACTAAATAACAAAAGAAGCCAGTTGACCACTCTGTTTGGGAAGGATGAGGCAGTGTTAAAAAAAAAAAATCAACAAAAGTTCTCGACGACGCAGCACTTTCCACAGTTCTGACTGCAAACGGTTAAAACAGCAGAGTTAAGCATCAGTAAAAAGGTGTTTTAAGTCATTAACACAATGTGTCTGACATGAGAACAGACAATAAGGTCATTATTCAGAAACAGCTGCCTGTGATAACATTGTTCAGAAGCAACTGAGAAATATAGACGCTATGCAGTTAGCTGGTCAATAAATGGCTTTTACGATCAACAAAGTCTCTGTGTGAATAAAAATGATGAGAATTACTGAAGATCACAACATTTACCTTAAAAATGCTAGAAAATCACTAACAGTAGTTGCTAAAGTCTATGATAAATGAAAAATACATGAAATTGTCAGCGCCATCAACATCTACCTCAGATGTGAAATCGATCAAAAAAAAAAAAAAAAAAAAAACACCAAGAAAAAGCTGTTAAAGACAACATAAAACTGTAACAATAAAAATATGAAACTACGGAGAACATCTGCTTTTACCATTCAAAAAAAGGTCATAAATAGCTAATAAAATACCAAACAGCACTCAAACAACGGACACGAAGCCATTGGGAAGAGTGGAATATACCACAGTCATGTTGGTAAACCTTTAATAACACAATAATGAGAAGTATTTTTTAAAAAAAGGGTAAAGATATTCACAAACTTCAAAATTTACTTCAAAAATCACCAATAAAACACTTACAGAAGCTGTTAACCAGTGTAAAGAAAGCAATAAAAATGAATCAAACTGTCAGGAACATCACCACTGATGACCGTAGGTGTGTTGGATAATCGCTAATAAAACACTAATAGAAGATGCTGAAATCAAATGTAAAGACACTGTGCTAAAAAATTTAAAGTAATAATAAAATATAAAAAAAAAATTAAAACATTTTGAAAAAAATCCTAATGAAAGACTAATAGATGTTGAAGACACTGCGCTAAAAAATAAATAAATAAATAAATAAATAAAAAAATACAATAAACAATAAAATAGAAAAATATTGGGAACATCAACATTAAGTCTTTCATTAGGATTTTTTTATTTATTTTGAGATTAGAGACAAAGCGATAATGAAAGTGACATGAAACTGCTATGAACATCAACATTCACCTCAGATGTATCAGAAACTAACAAAGCTATGAAAAAGCTACTAGACGATGCAGTGGCACTTAGACAATGAAAATAAGACAAATCAGTCAGAAGCTTCATAATTTACCTCAGTGTTGTGAAATCCTGTATGACTAAAACTGAACTGACATTTAGCATCAACCGCTAGCCAAGTTCAACAACAAACAAGTGACAGAAGAATTTTGGAATTATATTAATTTAATCAATTTAACATTGAATCAAGTTGTAAATTTGGCAACCAAACAAAGTTTTCTTTTTCTATTTTTACTTCTGAAGTGAAGCTTCACTGAGGAAACGTCTGACTCCAGATTAGCCTGTAGTTTAGGTTAACTTCTCCTTGACACCTCTCTTATAAAGTACAGAAACGCAACAGTGTGTAAGAATGGAAAACGTTTTATAACGGACGTGCTGTGTAGTCGTCTGCAGTGGAGTGGAAAAGTTTATCTCGGCTATCCGGAGTTATAATTAGTCCACCAGATCCGCTCTAAGGTCCATAGTGTATAAAAATATCAGCCGTGTGGAAAAACACTACTCACGCTTTCTTTATGTCGTCCGGAGAGGCGTCTTTGTGTACACCTAGGATCTGGTAGTACTCCATCGCGGAGCCTCTGCTCGAGGTTCAACTAGGAGCAGATCTGAACAGGAAAGTGAACACAGGGGAGGGTGAGAGAAAGAAGGGGTGGGGGGGAAGGGGGGGGTGAGTGTCAGGAGAAAATCAAATCACTTCAGTAACATTCCATTTAATAGTCAACAATAAAAACATTTCCCCTACAAAAGTACCACAAATTTGTAGCAAATAAATTAGTTAACAAAATAAATTAAGACGTTAGTGCCATACAAATGTGGCCACAAGTTTGCTACTGTCAGTCACTTGTGGCAAACTTCCAGATGCAATCTAGAAATAATGGGAAATTCTAGTTCAGCTGCAATGTAGTAACACTTAGCTACCCTACTGTAGCTACTGTAACCTGACTAAGGATATGTCCATCTCAGACATCCTGAACCGTTATTTAATTATTAACTCAATTGTATAACATGTTAGTTAATCTACAGCCTGAACTCTTACCTAGTGACCAACTATTGCAAACTAGCACATAGTGGCCAAACAAGGATGCAGGTATCATTTGTAGTTTAATCACCACATACCAACACCGGTATCCCCCCTGACTTACGGGCTTACTAATTTAAGGCCTTAAATTTTAAGTTTCGAATTTTAGACATTTGTAGCATTGTTAGACTTTACATATGTTTGGGAAGATATTACACAATATATCATATATTACCCATATAGAATCCTACGTTTTAAAACTTTACAGACGCTGTTATAATGATTGACTGTCCTCAACAAATTTTAGATTATATCATGAACTAACTACATGGTCTCATTATATATCTGCATTGTAAATCAGATAGCTGGATGTATTAGAACAGTTGTATTATTTTTAATCATTGTATTGCTTTTACGTTTTTATGATTTTTAGGAGCCTTGGCCTCAGTGTAACATTTTCCAGTAAAACAGACCGCATGAGTCTGAGGCAAACCTGCTATGAACAAATTAAATAAAATTAATAGAATTAATGCGGACCATATATTTGCCACAAACCTAATTTAAATATGAAATTTGCAACTACAACATCGGTTATAGGTTCAATATGCAATAAATAAAAATGTCATATAAATAAAAATGTCTGGAGTATTTTATTCCTCTTTATACCATGTTACTGAGAATATTGGGGGGGTTTAACCTCTGACTGCTTTTTCCCCACTGACACTGGAGACTCCTTTCATGCATGTTAACAATAAACATGTTTACGGCTAAGGATAAGTTAGCTGTATCAACTATGAAATCTGTTTACGTATTGTGTTTGTAGTACGTCGCTGTAAATGACCCATTAGTATAGAAACCACTTTATTAATATTATATAAATATAATATTTATTTATATTAACTGTATTAATATGAACTTGTGATTTGACCAAACAGAACAGAATGTAAAATCCAGCTGCATTTTTATCAGATCAGTGAAAAACTATCCAAGTCATCCAAGAGAATATTGCTATTATTTGATAGAACACTGCTTATTCAGGTTTAAACCCGACTTTTGAAGTACAATTGTAAATAAAAATGTTTGGACATCCCTTACTTCACATTATATTTGGTGTATGGATGAATCTCGCTGCCACTTCCCTTGTCCTAGTTAGAGGCTGTAATGTTTTTAGTCTAAAATTAGAAGCGTTTTACTCCCAACAGCAGCTCCTCTCGTCCTATTTTAAACTCTGATTGTATTTTTGTCCTCCCTTGACTACTGGATTGATTGCCTTACAAAGTTCAAGGTCGACTCTCGTGTTCTAGGATTATCCGAGTCTACGTTCATACTTTCTGTGCTCTGTTTAAAATGAGAAAAGCAGCAGTCTGTTGTTCTGTAGGTCAGTTTTTTAATGCATAAACACCAAATCTGTTAAAGATACACGAATATAAGTGTTCCAGTCACTATGTGGTGTCACATGACTATGACCCATGGTGAGACGAGATTATACTGTTATTTATAAAATGTGTAAATCATTCTATAAATGTATAACCATTTTCATTATTTCTGTAAAGCTGCTTTGGGACAATGCCCATTGTTAAAAGCGCTATATAAATAAAATTGAATTGAATTAAACAATTAGAAACCAAATACAACACGGTTGTGATTTTCAAGAATAGTTTAGAATGGTGAACCGGACACACCAACGTTATTCTAGTATTATAGAAAACAGGAAGGGATAAACATAACAAATATTTTGAAAAGTAGCAAGTATGCTACTAATCATGATGTTACACAGCAAACCAGCTAGCTTACATTAGCTAGCTATTAACAAGAAACTAACAAACTTTTTTCATGACAATATACGACAAAAATACACAGTTTTTCACGTTAGCAATAAACAAACTTCTCAAAGAAAAAGAAAAAAGAAAAAACCTTTACATTTAATTAGTATCCAAAAGTGCTTGCACTGGAGACTCCTTCAATAAATGTTTTATATATGTCTCCTCAACCAAAAAAACCCACTATATTAATGACTATATAATTTGTTTATATAATATTAGTGTTATAGACTTTTATCTTACATAGCGCCTGCTAGACAAGTCCCTCTTAGTGATTATAGCATATAACACATATCAGAATGATTCGTCAACCAACACTGACCACACAGCCTCAAAAATTCAACAGCACTTACAATAAGTGGGTTTTGTTCACTTTGATAAGCAGAACCTATAAACCACTGATACACAATATCAGATACTAGAGGAGACCTGTATCACAGAAAACAAGCAGCAAGGTTCAGATGAAAAAGCTGGCACCCAAAAACACTATTTATTCTAATGAAAATATATTAAACCTCAGCATACAGGCTATAATCAACGTACAACGTTTAGACCTTCAAAGAGAGAGAACGAGCAGCAGAGTGGAAAAAGACAATTCAACACTGTCAAGAGGAAATCTGAAACATCAGCATGCCGAGAGATCCAGAGAGAGAGAGAAATGGAAAGACTGTTGTTTACGTGATGGGATGGAGACCAAGATGTTTCTCATGACCTAGATTTGACTTAATGAGACCGCCTTTTTTCTATGATAACAGGATATGTAGCAAATTGCAATAAAAAAAAAAAAACATGAGTAATGTTAAGGTTTTTTTTTTATTATTTCAAAAAACAACTAATTATTAGTTTTAATAAATGGACACACCTTGTTGTAGTATAATGCAGATCACTAAATCCCACCACCTGCCGCACTAGACACACCAACACAGTTCTGACCTGCTGAGGCATGGCCTCCACAAGACCTCTGGCCTTCAAGCTAGAGGTAGACCGATATATCGGGCTGATATTTGCCATTTTTTACTATATCGGCATCAGCCGATATTTGTGTTCAGAAGCACCGATTTAAAGTCAGGTATTACTGTGAGTGATTCAGTGATATTGGGAATATTTATGATGACAACAGGAGACGACTCATTGGAGAGTTTGCAGGAGTGCTTCCAGCATTACAATCTGCTGTTCTTAAACTGGGAGTACTGCGAACTTTCCATGAAAAATGGGTAGAGTGAGTGACTTGGGGACTACAATTGAGTTCAAATGAAAAAGCATTCCTTTTGATCTTGTTCTGTAATGTTTACATCATTTCCTTCACCCATAAACGAGCGGTTTGCTGCTGTTTTATTCTGCTGAGTGAAGTTTTATTCACAGTTGATTACTTGAGACTTTAGAAGTTCTGTGTCAGGTGTCACATGTTCAATAAACAACACACAAATGTCGCTGGTTGCTGCGAGTGTGTTTGCAGCTCCACTAATTATTTTTTATATCTATATATATTTATATTGTATTTTTCAGCTTGATTGATTTTTATTTATAAAAATTAGTTGTGTTAGTTTTATTTAAATGTACATTTAAGTTTACACTTATGCTCCAACAAACTTAAAAGATTCAGTTTGATAAATAAAACTTTTATGTAAACGATCGACAGTTTTTGATGTTTATTTGGTCAGTGTTGTGATTTGTTTGGTGAACTTTGGTTAAATATTTAAGCGCACAAAATTAAGATACGAGCGATCAGGTTCAAGTCAGTGTTCAATATATGATGTTCAGTTCAGAAATGTTCTGCAGCCACTGATTTATTAGTGAGGAAAACAAAGATATTGGCCC
>JAOVVF010000042.1:855270-868573 GCA_028565595.1 Duopalatinus emarginatus | reverse complement strand
TGTGATGCAGGTATCTTAGTTAAGAGTCAGTTGCTGATCGGATCTTCAGCGGCCACAGCAACATAGGAGAGGTTATAATGGTTGTAGGGAATGCGCTGGTTTCTGTGTGACCCAGTTGTTAGGTGCAGGATTGTCATCATTCCTGTATTATTTCACTCTATCTCTGTAATAAAGTCTGTACTGTCTACATTTTCATAAACATTTTTATACTAATGACATTCATTCTGTAATAGTAATGTGATGGAGAAATGAAGTGTACATTTAATAATAATAATAATATAATTAGAGTCAGTGAGTTCAGTCAACCAGTACACTCAGTACTGATGGTCTCGCTGTTACACAGGAAATATAAAAACCCCTGAAAGTGGGTTAAGTGACTAACCCAGGGTATGTTAACTCTGAGTTCACGAAAACCTGGAGTTTTCTGTACCGGAAATTGGGATTAAAGAGACTCTGTGTCAGTTGCTATAGAAACTTAAGCCCTGAAGCTAACCAGCTTTCTGGCAGGTTTACTGAGCCCCAATTTACTCTTCCTTTCTAGGGTTAAACATATCGGGATGATTAAACATACTGACAAGGCGACTGTATGTCGGTCTGTCCAAAAAGTCTGTCGGGTGTCAAAACACATCATGTACAGTTTTGTGTTGTTTCCTGAACATAAACCTGTAATGACAATCAAAATTACACAGAATCAAGAAAAGAAAGGTGAAAACACTGTGAACCAGTAGATAAACACCTCCACACTGTCTAAAAATGCTAGGTTAAAAACAAGCCAAGTTGGATCAATTTGGCAACCCAGCACTTGGTCCGATAGGGAGAAAACTAGCATGGGTTATTTCTACTGTGCTGGGTTACCAGTTTGACCCAACAGGTCTGGGTTATGGACATTGACCAAACTATTGGGTAAAAACTTCTATATTGTATAGTTACAGCTACCCATGTTGGGTTGGTTCATTTTTAATCAGTGTAATGAAAGCATACATACAAATATTATTCCAGAATATTTTTATTAATAATAAAGTCAAGGTTAAACTGTTGTGAAATATAGATGACAGTAAAATAAAATAAATGTCTAACTAGAATAAAAAAAGACCCTATACAATAGTCAAGTTATCAAAATACGTTTAAAATGTCAAAAAAATGTAAGATGTATTTATATTGATTAAAGACTGAGACAGAAGAATGTGTGTCTTGTGTCTATAGTCTCACACAGTAAAACAACACAGGAGTGAAATAAGACAATTACTGAAGCTTGTCTGTGACCTGTGTGTGGGAAGAACTTACTCAGATTTACACAGATGACCACGGACTGTGACATGCTAACAGTTTTATATTACATCCTGTGACTAAAATGTTAGCATTAGCTAATGTGGCTAACATGTTAATGGACTTTGTTTCCTCATTAGACCTCTGTGTGTGTAAGACTTTTTCCTGGGCAGTGTATGATATTAATTTATTTGTCTTTCCTATTCATTTACATTACTGACACGCTCTGAAACCAGATCATCCCCAATATAACCTAGCGTTAGCATCCTAATTAAAGCTTTAGTAACAACCACCCTGAGTGAGCTAGTTAGCTAGTCCTGTTAGCCTCAGTCTTCAGTTCCTGAGGCACAATAATAAGGGTGGTTAGTCAGGAAACTAGAATTTACCGCCAATTTAAACTCAACTAAGGTCCTGTTTAATACAAAATGTTGTTATCCACAGATTAAAAGTAAGTATATCAACAGAAAACCTTACAAATATTTCTTCTTTCTCTGGTTTTCAGTTTCTTCCGGTTCTTCTTTTCTCAGCTTCCCGCCTATTCTGACGCACAACGTGACTGTTCTCTTTCACGTCCGCATACACAACCCAATGCTGCTGGGTTGCTGTTATGAACCCAATCTGAGTAAAAATAACCCAACATCATGACCCAATAGTCTCAACCCAGCAAATGGGTTATAAAAATAACCCAGCATTTTTTAGAGTGTAGCATTTAATAATATACTGGAACTTGCTGTTAAGATCAATCAATTAATTAATTAATTAAAGATCAATAAATTATACTGATCATATGTGAAGTTTCTTACATCATAAATGCAGAAGCCTAATGTCCAGACTCTATGTATGATTCAAGTATATTTCAGGAGTCTACACTATACAACAGATTTGATCATGATATAGAGGCCTGTTGCTAGGCATGTGGTCTGACCCTGGACCATAGTCATGCTCCAACATATAATAGCATGTGTGGTATTATATGTGTGGACAGCATTGTCACCATAAGAGCAGAGAGACACCCTGCCATAACCCAGATACATACTGAAGAGGATCCTCACCTCTATCTAGCTCATCAATCACTATTCACTACTAATCACTATCTCTCTGATTAACTGCTAGATTCCCTCACTTTCATTTATCTGCTCTTTAACAATATGGATCAAAGGCAAAGATTTAATTTCTGTTTCATGTTTTTTTTTTTCTGTAAAAAAAGATTTAAAGGAGGCTCAGTTACTGTAACACCACCACTAATCATAGAGATACGACATTATATCAGAGTTCAGACAAAGGAGGAATCAGTCCACAGAAATGTGTTCATGTAAATTAAATTGGGAGGCCTTGGAATGAACTCCAGGAATTCTATAAGTTATAAACCGGTCACTGATCAGCTATAGAGGAGAGTCAGCTCTTCTGTGTGTAAAAGGTGGTGGTGGGCCTGCTGTGTTATGAGTCTTTTTCCTCCTCCTACTGAGCCATGCCTAGGAAGGCTACAATAAAGAACATTATCATAACGTTATATTACTCATGCCTCTTCTAACAGGACAATGGACCACCACACACATTAGAGGAACACTCATCTGAGTTTGGGGATTAGTCATTAGTCAATCACCAGAGCTTAACATTATTAAAGACGTCTGGGACATCATGTGACACACTGTGGAACCCAGAAATCCTCCACCTCAGAATGCAACAGAACTGTGGAGCGTTCTGGAGGAACGTCTGGGGTTCATTACTTAGAGATTGTTTCCACAAGCTGGGGCTCAGTGGGGGACCTACCAAGCAACAAAGCCCTCTGTGGGTCATCTGTGAGTTCAGGCTTACCCCGGCTACACACTTCAGTAAATCTGTTGCTGGTTCACCGGTTGTCCTTCTTTTGGACTGCTGTTGGTAGATTGTAACCACTGTCTGGTTTTGGCAGGCTGTGTTAATGTTATAGATGTGACTTGTGATGGAGCCCCTTTATTCGTTCTGGCTGTATAAAATTCTCATACTATAACACACTGTTTACATGAGGTGCTGATGGGGAATTTCATTTTCACTGGCAACCCTGGGCTTCAGTACTGTAGAGATGCAGACAAAAGCATTTTTTTATTATTATTATTATGTTTTATTGAACAGATCCAACCATTAGAACAAACCTATACAATAATGCATGGGTGTGTGTGTGTGTGTGTGTGTGTGTGCTCAGCCACACAATTAACCTTCTGCGTCTCTTCATTTACACACAAAACAAAGAAACAAAGCAACACAAGCGTTCAGTTGCGTGGTTCTGGAAGATTTACAGTCCCTTTAGTTCCACTGGGGAAATAAAATAGAGAAGACATTCCTACTGAATGACCCAGAAACGAGTGTTAAGCCAAATATGTGAAATTAGGAAGAAAAAAAACCATTTCCCCTCACATATATACAAAATTCTCATGTTTTACTTTCATATCAGGGCCAAAATAAAACCAGTATAAAGTCAAGATCAGAATTTTAGACATTCAGATATGATGGTCTGAGTTGTTTTGGTTCTGTCGTTTATTTATATGGAGTTCCAGGAGAAAAAAAATTGCGTAAATTCCCTCGAATAAAAAAGCAGAGACGGTCTGTGTGGATCAGGTGACCAGAATAACACCAGGTTACAGACGGAGACTGGATCAGTGCAGCATTTTACACAAAGCTGAGTTTACTGTGTAAAGCATCTTGGTCCGTGTTCTGCTATAGGTTCAGTATCTGTGTGTGTGTGTGTGTGTGTGTGTGTGTGTGTGTGTGTGTGTGTGTGTGTGTGTGTGTGTGTGTGTTAGCCCTTCTCTCTTCTCTTCTCCCAGTGAAAGGCCCTCAGGAAACTGTGCATGTTTTGGTCTTTAGTGCGAAATCTGTAGTTAACTATGTACAACTGGATAACTATGTACACAAACACACACACACACACACACACACACACACACACACCTATATACACGAGCCAAATAAAAGGGGAAATCTTCTCACACGTTGCCTAATATAGGCTTCGTACATACAAAAACACACCTGCAAAACTCTAATCTAACAAACCCAATAAATTACAGACTGCGCCGTGGATCGGAGCGTCAGCCAAGTCTAGTCTTATAGACAATGTGTCCTTTCTGTCTTATGACATCTTGTATGTGTCCATTCAATTTTTCCTAACATTGTTACAGTAATGAAGAACTTATGTCAAATGCGGGGGAATAAAAAAAGATATGTTTCATGGGATTTTTTTTATTTATAACTCCCATAAAAAATAAGACAAAAAAAAAATAAATCAAGGACACACAAAAAAATACTAAAAATAAAACTAAATATACAAAACAAAAAAAATGACCAAACAAAACCAAATAAAACAAAAAAGGCTTTGTTATAGTTCCTCCCAAAACCATCCAGACTAAATAAAAACAAACAAACAAAAACAATTTAAAACAAAAGAAACTCAAATAAACTAAAAAGAAAAAACCCACAAAAAAACAAAGATTTTTTTTGTCCTTACACTCTCCTAACTACACTCAAAACAAACAAACAAAAAAAAACAAAACAAAAAAATTGTCAGCAACCAAAAAAAACAAAAAACAAAAAAACAAAGAAATAAAGAGTTTTTTGCTGCTGTGGCTCCAATAAAGATAAAACATAAACAAACAAATGACTGTACAGGTGCTGAGAGAGCTTTTGTTATAGTGTAGTAAAGTAATCAAATCAATCAATCAATCAAATAAACAAACAAACAAACAGACAATCAAAACAAAAGAAAAAAGATTAGTGGATTTGTTTTGGGAAGGATTTGTGTTATAGTGTTGTAAAGCAAAAAACAAACAAAAAAAAACCAAATAAGACTTTTGTTTGTGAGGGCTTTTGGCTTTAGTCCCCATCCACCATTTTTTTTTACAATTCCCATAATAAAAAAAACAAACCCTGCTGCATTTCTCCTGAATATAACACTAGAGGTGAGGAAGATCTTTCAGTCCTTCTGACTCAGTCGAGGATCCTGTGGAATTCTTATTGCATCAGATGCCGAGACTGTGGATGGATGAATAGAAGAGAAATGACAGAAGGTTGATTTCTCGTCTCTGGTTCCCTTTGGCTGGATCTATAAACATGGCTACTCCTGAATTACACACTCATCCTGATCATCTACACAAAACACACCCTCACTGCTGCTTGTAATAAAACACACAAATCAGACGGACGTTTCAGACCAGGCCCACCCCCTCGCTCGGGCCTCGGCGAGAAAAAAAAACATCGTCACACGTCAACTCGAATAAACCAGGAAATAGAACTGAAGTGTAGAAAGGAACAGGGAGAAAATCACACGCCACAAAAAAACCACCACAGACATCGAAAAAATGTGACCTCTAATATACCGGAGCAGACTGTCCAATCAGACACGGCTGACGCACTGGCCAGTCATGTGACAGGAAGTAAAAATGGTCCCTGGGCTTCAGTGAAAGTGTAAGTGCGGACATCCCATCGTCCCGTGAGACAGGAAGGAGGGAGAGAAGAAAGAAGACTGTCCTCATGGGTGTGTGTGTGTGTGTGTGTGTGTGTGTGTGAGAGACACTCTCGAGGATTTAATAAATCGAAGGCTAGAGATAGTTAAACAAACAGGAAGAGAAAGGATGGACAGAAAGAGAGAGAGAGAGAGAGAGAGTGAAAGAGGTTTTGCTGTGCTGATGGTTAACGTGCAGTTTCACGTTTCCTCCTGTCTGGGCGTGTTAGGGTCACAGGTGGGTGTGGCCTAAAAAGCTTTGTCCGTTTCAGGTGTGTGGAGTTAAAGGCAGCCTCCATTCTCGTGGGCGGAGCTAAGAAGCATCAGCTGCTCAGGTATCCGTGAAGTTCCCTCGACGTGATGCTCAGCACGACTCCAGAGTGGTTTCCTTAACATACGAATGAATAAATAAATAAATAAATAAATAAATGAATAAACATTTAGCACTCAGCCTTTTTTTTTTTTACTTAAAATCTGTAGACGTAACTGAAATCTTGGGCTGCGGCTGAAATGTCATCCTTAAGCAGTACGTACTAGATGTGATCCAGTGTGCACTGCTCAAGTGGTAAAGTACTCTAGTGTGTGAGTGTGCGTTATGCACGCAACCTCACAGATGCTACGCCCACCTTATTCGCCAATGTCACGTGACACAAGCTACGTTGATCTTTTTTTAAATCAGACAGAATGTGTGCGTTGTTCTCAGTCCCTGCACTGTAGAAATTAGAACCTCATAGGTTACTTCAAGAACCTAGGAGAGAACCTTTAAGAACTCAAATGGTCCTCAGTGTTGACAGATGTAGAACCTGGAAGAACTTTTTGGATTCCTTAGTACAAAATCTGGTTCCTCAAAGAACCCACTGTAATTAAGGGTCCTAGAAGATCTCTATTTGGATATAGAGAAGGTTCCTCAAAGCACCTTAAGAGGTTCCTCCACAGTTTCAAACTGAGGAACCTTCAAAAGTTCCTCAAGGATCTCCTTCTTTTAACAATTTTTCTTCTTCAGCTTTGAACGTCTGCACATAGCTCCAGGTCAATTATGGGATAGATTATCAGACCACAGTGTGCTGTGTTCACATACTTCAGAATGTCTCTCGAATCAGTATGTCACTTCGGGGACCTTGTGTCCTGATTAATGAATGCTACATATTTGGACACACTGCTCACTCTCATGTACTGCTTTTATGTACTGTTCAGAATAGACGTACGCAATTATGGAATTAGCATCTGCTGATTTTAATGTGATGAACACAGAAATTATTTGCGCTCCAATTTACTTTTATTACTTTCAGCTCAGATATAGAGAGCTACATTTCCTGCAGAAAATGCGAGTGTAATTGCAGCTACATTAGCATTAGCAGTTAGCATTAGCCGAAAGCATTAGCAGTTAGCAGTTAGCGTTATCAATTATCATTAAGACAAACAGTCGCATTGGCCGTTAGCATTATCAATTAGCATTAGGCATTAGCAATTAGCCGTTAGCATTAGCAAACAGCATTACCCAGTAGCCGTTAGCATTATCCGTTAGCATAAACAATTAGCATTATCCATGAACATTAGCAATTAGCATTAGCCATTGCAATTAGCCGTTAGCAGTTAGCATTAGCAGTTAACAAATAACATTAGCTGTTAGCATTAGCGATTAGCCTTAGCCATTAGCAATTAGCCGTTAGCAGTTAGCATTAGCAGTTAACAAATAACATTAGCTGTTAGCATTAGCAATTAGCATTAGCCGTTAGCATTAGAAGTCAGCATTAGCAATTAGCATTAGCCGTTAGCATTAGAAGTCAGCATTAGCAAATAGCATTAGCGTTAGCCTGAAGACTAACAGTAACGTTAGCAGTTCAACGAGTGAATTGCCTATTGAAATGAATGGGCTTCTAAAAATCAAGGGATAAAAACGGGCGTGGCAGATAAATGAGTGCGGGTATCCAAAAGCTGTATATAAGCAATGATGTCATCAATGGGATCTAATTTTGAAAGTTGGAACGGTGTCGATATCTGGAAAATTCCAAAAGTTGTAATCCGGACAAACAAATCCTGACATAATAAAACAACGGAATAATAAAACTATGAAAAATCTTACTGTCAGATAACAGTAGTGTGATTGCAGTAGGCATTCATTAATAAATAAATGAAGTCCACTCAGTCAACCAAAGATTTGGACCACCACGGATTCCACGTATCATGTCACTGCTATATTAAAGTGTGACGGTACCTCGGCCGTTCCCCAGCGTCTGCGAGTCGAGGTCGTCGTCGATGAACTCCTCCCCCTGGATGATGTGTTGCGTGTCGTCGCTGTGGTTGACGGGGCTGGTCATCTCCTGCTCCTTTTCGTTGTGCATCTGGGCGTAGACGTTACGTCCTGGCAGCTTTCTGAAACGGGAGAATCAACAGTAGCTTGCCAACAAATGCAACTGCAATTTTGATGTCGATGCCTATATTTAATGTGGTGGGATGTTTATGTCCAACCTGTCACTGGTTCACCTATTCTCAGACCACTAACTAGTGTGTACTGGGACACACCCCATGACACCCTATTAGACACCCTGTGTATTGATTAATAGCGGAATAAAAACTGACAAAAAAATTTACCTTTTAAACTTATAGAGGAGGAAGAGTCCTGTAGTGATGAAGGTGACCAGCAGAATTCCAGCCAGAGCCCAGAATCCGGGACTAGCAGCACCGATCCGAGAGTCTGTGGCCCACACACACACACACACACACACACACACACACACACACACACACACACACACTGAGATGTCACATTGAGTGTACATGACAGGATTTGTATAGAAAACTAATAGAATACCGAAATACTGATCACACACACACACACACACACACACTTTTGCATATATTTTTATCATCATGCATTTTAGTCCACACACAGTTAATCCACGCCAACACACAAGCACACACGTCTCACTGACCCCAGAGCATAAACTCTAGAGACCAGGACAGAGAGATATCAACAAGAATTATCCCAACGATCGGAAAATCCGAGACACTGAAATCCCAAAGAATAAACGAGGTGCCCTGATGCTGGTGGTGATATGCAGCTCTTAAAGGTACATCATTAATGTGGTCCCATTATTCTTATTATCATAAAGACGTCTCCTCTGTGGACAAGAGGTTGTAAATACAGAACTACTAGCTCCTCCACTGTCACCATGTATGATTTTAACCCAAACTGCCCTCTACTGGATGTGTTGCTCATCAACCAGGTCAACGGAGCTGGGGCAATGAACTATGTGGTCACTGACGGTTATATCGTCTGAAGCGCAGGCATGCGTTTCTGTACACAGAGGGAGAATAAATGAGGCTTAACTCTTTTCTACTCCAGCCTGGAAGTTGAGGACATCATTTTGTACACCAGGCTCGAGGTTGAGGAAGTCTATTATCTCCCTTTCTGGACATTAAAGAAGTGTAATTTTCCTCAGTCTGGAGGTTAAAGATGTCTTTTGTCCCAAGTCTGGAGGCTAAGGAAGTAATTTGTACCCCAGACTGGGGGTCACGGTGTATTTAAGACCTTTCTGAGCTTTATAAGGATTAGGTTCAGGTTTAGTGTCTGGGGTTAGGTTTAGGTTATGTTTGTTTTAGGTTTTGGGTGAGGGTTAGAGTTAAGTTTAAGGTTAGGTCTAGGTTTGGGTTTAGGGTAAGACTTAGGTTTAGGTCTAGGTTTTGGCCTAGGTTAGGTTAGTTTTATGGTTTGGGTGATTGTTAGACTTATGTTTATGTTTGGTTTAGGTTTAGGGTTAGCTTTAGGGTTAGGTTTCTGATTTCGGTTAAGTTATTTTTAGGGTTTGTGTAATAGTTAGAGTTAAGTTTAGGTTTTGGGTTAGGTTAGTTTTAGGGTTTGTGTAATAGTTAGAGTTAAGTTTAGGTTTTGGGTTAGGTTATTTTTAGGGTTTGTGTAATAGTTAGAGTTAAGTTTAGGTTTTGGGTTGGGTTTAAGGTTATGTTTAAATTAGGGTTTGAGTTAGGTTAAGAAATGGATCAGGGTTGGGGTTTTTAGGGTTTGTATTAGCTTTAAGTTTAGGGTTTAAATTTAGGGTTAGAGTTAGGTTTAACTTAGGGTTAAGCTATAACATTGCTACTATTATATCAAAATTGGTTTCTGTTTACATTTTGAATCTCTGCATGAGAACATTTCTGAATCATTTCTGGTCTAGTTGTAGTTTTCAGTCTGTATAGAATTCAGCTCAGATCTTTGTAACACGGTGAGGCAGTGGTAACTCAGGGGTTAAACCAACCGGACTTCTGAACAGAAGGGTTTGAATCCCACCACCACCAAACTTTCACTGTTGGGCCCTAAAGCAAGGCCCCTAACCTTTAACTGCTCAGTTGTATAAATGAGAACAATGTAAGTTGCTCTGGCTAACAGACAGTCTGACATGTACTGTAAATGTAAATGTAAAATCTTTTAGAGTGTGACTGAGAAATAACTTGTTCACTGAGGATCTTCATGAGGAATTACAGTGATGATGTGATGGAACTGAACTACAGACTAGACTGTTTGGTAGAATAAAGTCTGGTTTGGTGTTTGGTTGATGTTGGAAAGCTGAGAACAACCACAGACCAAATCAGCCGTGTTCTAGACCAGTTCGAGTTCTGATCCAGTTAGAGGACAGAAGGTTGGAGAATAATACAGAGAACACATCAAACTGAAGACAGAGTTTAAACCCACCGCTTGTGGCTGCTCTGGATGACACGTCACTAGTTATAAGTCCTTAAAAACAGACCAGTAATGATTTACACCTCAGTCATCTAGTGTTCACACTAACAAGTGTGCACTATTATTCATTCCTAATATATAGGGGACGAAGAGGGTGAGATTTGGAGAAATACAGGAAGTGGAATAGAGGAAGGATTTAGGGGAAGTTTGTTAGGTGTAGAGGACAGGGTTAAGGATGTAGGGGAAGTGCGCTAGGATTAGTGCATTAGGGATAGGGGACAGGGTTAAGGGCATAGGAGAAGTGCCGAAGGTTAGTGCGTTAGAAATAGGGGACAGGGTTAAGGGCGTAGAGGGAGTGCAGTAGGATTAGTGTGTTAGGGATAGGGAAAGGGTTAAGGGCGTAGGGGAAGTGCAGTAGGATTAGTGCGTTAGGGATAGGGGACAGGGTTAAGGGCGTAGAGGGAGTGCAGTAGGATTAGTGTGTTAGGGATAGGGAAAGGGTTAAGGGCGTAGAGGGAGTGCAGTAGGATTAGTGTGTTAGGGATAGGGGACAGGGTTAAGGGCGTAGAGGGAGTGCAGTAGGATTAGTGTGTTAGGGATAGGGGACAGGGTTAAGGGTGTAGGGAAAGTGCGTTAGGATTTGTGTGTATTGATGTTGTACCTGCGTCAGGATCCGTCAGACTCACTGACACTCTCAGTCCACCACGTACGATGAAGCTGATGTTACTCTCTCGCAGAACTTGCTTTATGGTGGATACACGCTACAACACACACACACACACACACACACACACACACACACACACACACACACACCTTAGTTAATAGTAACTGGTGACCTTTAGGTGAGGTGTGTCAGTGTGTGTGTTTAGATCAATACCTTATCTGCAAACCCACCCCTCGTGGTGGGCGTGTCCTCTGTGGGCAACACGTATAAGTCTGCCCTGGTTGGCAGCCCGGGCTTCACCATGGTAACCATGGAGTCCTGAGGAAGTCCTGTGATCTGGAAGGAAAAACATCCAGGACTGAATTCTGCTGCAGCACACACATATATATTTATATATATATCATTTATATAACATGAGTCTAAATCAGACATGACCTTGTGTGTGCGTGTATGTGTGTGTGTGTGCGTGTGTGTGTGTGTGTGTGTGTGTGTGTAAAAAACAAACCTTGGCCAGCATCTTAGTGACCACATGTCCCACGTCCTCTCTCCACTCCGGGATGTTGGGATTGAAGCGATCCAGGTTTGGACTGAAGGAAAGTGGAATGACCTGGAAATGATCTGACAGAGGAAGACCACCACAGGTCAAAGGTTAAAGGTCACGAGGAGATAAATTCTGGAGTTTAATGTTGGATTTGTGTATAAGTTTCGTGATGGGAGCCACAGTTATATTAGTTATATTGTACTAGTCAGGTTAGTTACATTACACTAGTTATGTTATAGACATTATAACTCGTCCTTTAACTACTCTACTTTTATATACTAGTTATATAATTTATATTATAGTAGATATATTTATTAAAATCACATTAAAACATGTTAATAAATTCCGGATTCTCCTGAATTCAAGCCACATTCTGGCTGAAATATTGAGTTATAGTGACACCTAAAGGACAAACTAGGAACTTCACATTTAAAACTTTACACACAATAATTACACACATTACTTTACACGAATAATTTACTTCACACTTTTCAACATTTCTGCCTCCAGAATTATTTATAAAAAAAACAACCATACATGATAAAAAAAAGTTCACACTGTACAATAACAATAATACTGTGCAATGAGTTAAAGGCTGAGCACCACCTAGTGGACACTACCTAGTGGACACTACCTAGTGGACACTACCTAGTGGACACTACCTAGTGGACACCTCTGGTGATTTCACATTGTTTAAACACTGTAATACAGAGACATTAATTAAAATGAAAATAGAAGCTTAATTTGATTTAAAATTGATGTTTTTGATTAAACCCCGTCAGCGCTGAGTGACGTCACTGGTGGACAACAGCACAGTAAAACAGCCATAATGACCGACTTCGACTGTAAAATTTTCTGGTGCTGGTTCTTCAGATTCTGATAAAATTTTGGAATTTGAAGAGTACTAATGTCCAATGACTGGATATCAAAACCAGTTTAGATTTGAGCCAGAGGAAAACGGAGCTACTGCACCTCAGAGCAATGTACAACTGGACCCAGTAGTCAGAACTGGGAATTCCGACTGGTAAGAACTTTGTTATTTATTATACTGAAAACTGGTCCTAAAAGTAAAATAATTTTAAAAAACATATAAAAAATCAATAACATATCTATGTATTAATTATTATTATTAGTAGTAGTAGTCTTATTATTCAATTATTATTATTATTGTTATTATTATTATTATTATTAGTAGTAGTAGTAGTAGTATTAAAGATCCAGTCGTCATGTAAGTCCAGCTTTCCACATCACATCCTTGTGGTGATCTTCAGGTGTGAAATGAACCCTACAGGTGACAGAGTGAGGGTTGGTTCTTTCCAATGTGTCTGTTTAAAGTTAACTAATTTACTCCACTTTCTGAATCATTTTGGCTCTTTGGGGCAGTTGTGCACATTATCTACCACTGTACACAGAACTACTGCAGCCAAAACCAACACACTAATACACAGCTATAGTGTTGTCGTCCTCTGTCTACGTCACACACGCGGTGCCCTGAAAGTTTCCGAACAGTGTGGGCGGGGCTAAACAACCGTAAACAACAAGCCGTATTTCTTTAATTTATAAAGAATAAAACATTTTCTGAATATTAATTATTACAAGGTACAAACCGGATTCCAAAAAAGTTGAGACACTAAACAAATTGTGAATAAAAACTGAATGCAATGATGTGGAGATGGC
>JAOVVF010000042.1:726965-740469 GCA_028565595.1 Duopalatinus emarginatus | reverse complement strand
CCCCCCCCCCCCCCTTCCCTTTACACTCAGTGGGGGCTAATCCTCCCCCCCCCCCCCCTCTGTTTCTGCATCCGTCTCACTATCTTTCTCTTTTTCTACTTACATATATATCTGCCTCTTTCTTTCCTCTTTTATGAGCTCCTCCCTACTGTAAGCTCATTTGCCCCTCCCTTAGAAATAATTTGCACTTCAGCACCCCAGCATGCACCATGTGTGTGTGTATGTGTGTGTGTGACAGAGAGAGAGAGAGATGGACTCTTTATTAGGCAAATGAGGGTCCCAGCACCAGTCCTACCATGCTGGCATCTCCAAGGCAGTGTGTGTGTGTGTGTGTGTGGGTTTGTTTGTTGTTTCTTGCGCCGGTTGTGTGAAGCGTGCCGTTTAAACACCTCTCCTCTCCTCCCACACACCTGATACTCATTTGTCCAAACATTAAGATCACATTTCTTTAAGGATCTCAACCCTTGGAGGATGAGAGTTTCTTCACACCGCAGACTGAGATGGTTGATGACTGTTAAAGACCTCATGAAGATGGAATTCATGCAAATGACCAAACATATACTAAACAACACCAAACCCTGAATCTAATTAATGAATTCCTTTTTCTTTTAAACCAGTTTCACAGTTGCCTGAGTTTTAGACTAATATTAAGCATACATAGAATTTTACTAAGTAAACTTAGGGAAAGTTCAAGTATATTTCCAAGAACACTTTATGCAGTGTGTTTACTACTGTTACCGTAGGAGCTATATACTGATGTACTGCTTTAATACTTTTTGCAAATAAATATGGCTTTGTTCATTTTTATTTTAACAAAGAAAGAGTTTATAAAACAAGTAGGTATAAATACAATTAAAATAAATTATAGTATTTCAACCCTGGAAGAGAATTCTAAAGCAAACTGTCAGAAAACTGCAATGACAATATGACTGGTGAAAGTTAACAGGTACAAAGACCATAAAAAACTAAAAAAAAATAACATAAAAGGTAAAAAAAAATATAAGAAGTTAGAAGGCAAAAAGACTGTAAAATAAACTAAGAATAATAAAAGGAGTAATGGAAAATACATGTAAAGATAACTGGAACATGAAAGAGTATTAAAAAAAAACTAAAAGACAATAACAAAAAAAAACCAACATAAAGAAAAGGATGACCTAGTACTACGTGACAATCTCAGGGTATGTGGAGTTGGTTAGAGACTAGGAGCTTAAAATGTTCATGTGACAATAGCAAGTAAAGCAAGTTAAACCAATTAAAAATTGATTTTTTTAAGTAGCCTTGAATTTAACGAATTATGAAATTATCAGTAGAGTACACATATAAAAGAAATTTACTTAACAAGTTCTACTACTACCTACTCTGAACTGCCCCCCCCTTCCCAAAAAAAAATAAAATAAAAAGCAAAAAACCTACAAGACAAGTGCACCTAGACTTTAAGTATAAGGCAAAACTTGAGTAAAAACCACTTAAGTGAACCTTTCTTTTTTATAATAGAGGTTGATAATGTCTGTTAGATCAGATGGAGCATCAGTGTTTGATTTAATTATAACTTAACCTTCAGTGATACACTAAAAAATTCATAATGATTTATTATTAAGAAAACTGAGGAATTAATGACAAGGTCAATGATGAATCACAGACGTTTTTAACTAACACTAGTCTAATATCTAATTATAATATATTAATAAAGGTTTCTAACTTCCATAAATCTCATAACTTATGTTTAATTTACAGATTTAAGAGTAAAATGCATTGTTACAAACTTGCTGCTAATCCCTAAAACTGCCGTTAAATCAACACAGAAAACACAACATGCTAACAAGCTAAAGGTTTTCGCCTCAGTTAGACTTCAATAGATAAATCACAAAAATAAGATGAGGTTGCTTAAGATTATAAACTTTACTTAGGCTCTAATTTCATGGTAATCTATGAAATTAGCAGATATAAAATTAACCTCAGATAAACGCACCACACTACCAAGCTAAAGGGGTTCATTTCAGTCAATCTTACTTTAAATCCATAAAAGTGACCTAATGTTTATTTCAGCTCCAGTTTAGTTAATAAATATTAACCTTACTTAGACTCCAACTTCATGCTAAAACCACAATACTGTTGTTAAATCACCAAAAAAATTATAATGTTAACAAGCTTTAGGGTTTTACTTCAGTTAGGCTAAATTTAAATTCACAAAACTGACTTAATGTTAGTTTCAGCTCCAGTTTAAATAATAATTTACAATTATAAACTCCCCTAAAATTAATCTAATAAAACATTGAAGCTTTTTTACATTACTTTTAGATTGGCGAAAAATTATTACAAAAAACACATAACACTATCAAGCTAAAGTTATTCACCTAAGTTCAGACGTTATTTAAATCAAAACAACTGAACCAATGTTTATTTTAGCTCCAGTTTAGTTAAAACAAGCTTTACAAAACATTACAAAAACCACAGCATGCTAACAGTTCAAAGATTTTTATTTCAGTTAATAAGTAATAACTAATAACTTATAAACTAATGTTTATTTCAGCTACAGTTTCTGTGTTAAGTTTAGACTCCAACTGCATGCTAAGTTTTAGATTAGTGATAAAACACCACAGGTGAAGACACATTAACAATAAATAAAGGGTTTAATTAAAAAAAGTTTTTAACAAGTCAGAATGTATAAAATAAAGTCAATATATTTAATATATAGCCATATATAAGATTATTATTTTATAAACCTATTTCTGGACTTATTTTGTGGTTGTTTTGTGAGCATTTATTTTTAGAAAGAAAAAAATTCTGACAGGAACATTTTATAATACATGAAATAAAATTTCATAAATAAAATTTATATTTTATTGATAAAATATCACATAATTTCTTTTTTTTGTATTTTAATAATAATATTAATACTAATAATTATAATACTTTATTCTTATGTAGCGTTTTTCTAAAAACCCAAAGATGTGTAGAATTTCAAAATTCCATAAAACGTTTTTAACATATATGTTTGTTTAATTCTAAACTTTAATTACTTTAATTAATAATCCCCAGTTGTAATGCTTCTTGAGATTAAATAACAATAAATCATGTATTTAGGTTTAGGTGTGACATGAGTCCACTGAATTAACTCATAATGACTCATTAGTCCAATCTCCTATCCAATCTCTCATATCATCTAAATCATCCGGACGTCCCTAGATAGCTTTACATCTAGAAGTTTCCACAGACCTCGACTCTTTAACGACTTGAGGTTGAACTGAAGCTGTTCCTGTTGTACTTGGTAAGGTCATCAGACTGGATGGTCCTCATCTGATCTGATCTGATCTGATCTTCACCTGAGGGCCACTGATAAATAAAAGAGTGAGAGGAAGCAGTGTGTGGGACAAAGCAGTGAAGCTCCACAAACTTGACAGATGGAGACAACATGTTTCTGTCATCCATGGCATCGTTTCTCATGCGGGGAGAAGCGGGAGCTCTTTCCTTTGTGTGCCGCAGGAGAAAGGATGAAGGATGGAGATCTAGAGGCTTCACTTACTGAGCCAAGCTTTTGTTTTACAGAAACTCTTTCAGCTAAAGGAAACCTCAGCTTTGTTTCCAGCTTTCTCTCTTTCCAGGCTTTTAGTCCAAAAGTCCACCGTCAAGAGCTATTTTTAACACCAGTCAATGAGTTTGATATCAGGTAACAGATTTGATTCCAACAAAATTATTTATTTATTTATTATTTATTTAAGTATCTAATGTTACTGTTCTTTCTTTTTAAAAATAATTTATTCTGTTGTATTTTTAATTATTTTATTTATTATTAATTTACAAACTTTATTTATTTAATTTACTTTAAATTAATTACAAATAATTACTATTTTATTATTATAAAAAAATTGGAAGCTGCATAAATCTGAGATAATATTATCTTATTATTATTATTATTATTATTATTATTATTTACCTCAATTTAACCCTGAATGAATAAAAAAATAAATAAATAAATAAGTCAATCCGCCACAGTTGGTTTATATCAGACCGTTTCGTTTTTCTCACCCGAGTCCGAATTGCTGAACCCGTATGGCAGGCGGCCTCAACAATTAACCACCTCTCATCTGCCCCACCTACCCCTCCTACCCCCTCTTACACACACACACTTGCCCCCCACCCCCTCAGACTCATTAATGCAGTAATTCCTGCTCATCTGGAAGCTTTGTGTTCCTGCGAATGCCACAAACTTTCTTATCCAGATCAAATTCAAACACTGTCTTTCATTTACATCCACACTGGAGGGATAAAACACGACACACACACACACACACACACACACACACACTGTGTTAAAATCAGTTCTGAAAGTGATTCATTACATATGATCAGTAATACTTTATTGATCCCAGAGGATAATAAATTGATTATTATTATATTAAATAAGTGTGTGTGTGTGTGTTGACCATGTGACTGACTGTGTGTGTTGACCTGAGTGTTTCATTGTTTGCTCTGCAAATTCTTAGTGGCTTTGACAGATACAGTGCACTGTTCAGATAGTGAAACACCCCCCCCCCTCTCTCTCTCTCTCCCGGTGTACAAGGCCACCAGTGATGATTAACCAATTGTGTGTGTGTGTGTGTGTGTGTGTGTGTGTGTGTGTGTCTCAGATGAGCCACAGTCGCTACAGGATCCAGCCTGTTATGATTAAATTTGATTAGGTTGCCTTGTTTGCCATTGTGTGTGTGTGTGTGTGTGTGTGTGTGTGTGTGTGTGTCATCAGAAAGGTGGATGGAGTCAGATTGCTATTTCATTAAACGCTGAGATGTGTCTCGGTTTAGAGAGAGAGATGTCGTGGGGGATGAGTCCCCATTAGTGTTCTCATAAACAGTATTAGCGTAGAGATTAGCTGTGATTAGCGCTGTGTTAATAGCCAGGTTTTAGCATTTCTCTGCTCACACTGCTAGCATAAATTTTTTAGAATAAATGGATGCCAGCTAGCATCCAGGATGTGTGAATGTTCATGGATATGCAAATCGACCAATAACCGAATATCACATGATATAATGTCAGCTAACTTACCTCGCTGGCTCATCTTTCATGTGATTGCTAATAAACTAGCATCTGGGCCTCGATTTCGTCATTGTTGCCTCAGACTATTGACATAACACTAGCAAAAATGTTTAAAACATGACGTTGTCACGGCAAGCAATATTATGGAACATGACAAGCCGGTTAGTTAACGACTAGCACCCTAGCATAACACATTACTAACAGTTCAGTGTTCAAAATGGCTAAAATAAGACAGGTTTCCATGACAACCTCTGTTGCATAATCACTGACATTAGCTACAATAGCTAGCCAGCCACTCGAACACGCACCGTTCTAAGTTAACAAGTGTGCTAGGATTAGCATGTCGCTTTCCCGGTTCTATAAAAACTTTTCCAACTGAATACGGGGCTGAAGTACTGTGTTGCCATGGCAACCACCATTTCTTCAGCACTAGAGTTAGCTACGTTATTGGTAAACTAGCCGTAAACAGTGGCATTTCAGTATCCCATAATATTACCGTGATACCATACCACCATTATTTCATGAGCTCTAAAGAAGCTAGATCACTAGATTAGCATGGTACCACGTATCGGCTAGATAGCTAACGATTATATGCAAGTGTTGCCATAACAGCCACAACCACCAGTTAGCTAGTATTAGTTAGATCTAAGCTAGGTAAATTAGCATGTAGGTCTTTGGTTACTATTTCATCATTTTTACTCATTTGCATACTGGTCAGTGATTGGTTCACAAGCCTGAGCTCATCTGAAAATGAAGTCACAGATCTCACACTAAATGACGCTACTAGTGAGGAACATGGTGGCCTCTGGAGAAACAGGAAGTTCTGGATTGAGGACTTCCTGTCCTGGGATCCTCTTCCGACATATTCCGACGTAGATATCTGACACAAGGGCAGATTCTCAGTTAGTCACCGATCCTTAGGTAAAGGGATTTGTTCGGGTGGATAAAAAGTGTGAGGGAGTGTGTGTGTGTGTGTGTGTGTGTATGTGTGTGTGTGTGTATACACAAGGCAAGGCCAAGAGCCAAAATGCTGACCCTGCATTCCTTAGATTGGGCACAATAAAACCTGGGAGTGGCTGAGTTCGCATCCCTTCATCTGCGAGAGCACGAACACACACACACACACACACACACACACACACATACACAGATCATCTCCGGTGTCACGGCAACAGCAGGGCCTCCGTGTGTTGCACGTGGCGGCCGAGCGTGAAGTGAGAGCAGCGCGCGTGTGGCGCACGTCCCTGATCTCCTCAGGGGTATTAACCATCTCAAACACCCCTCCTCAACACACACACACACACACACACACAGAGGAGCATCTGTCACCCTATGTGTGTGTGTCTGTTTGGGGGGGGTTTGGGTGGCTCAGCAAGGTCTAAGATGAATGAGTCTTCTGGGAACTTGCCTCTCTGAGCAAATGGCTGAAAAGTGGGAGGGGACATGAGGCCATGGGGGTAGGGTTTGTGCGTGTGTGAGTGTGTGTGGCTCAGATAGAGCTAGTGTTACAGTCAGGGACTGAGAAATAGTGGCTTCAGGACTATCATGAGCTCAGCTGTGGGAGCTGCAGCGCCGAAGTGACCTTCCTTCGCTTCTAATTGGAATACTTTTTGGGCTGACACACACACACACACACACACACACACACACACTATACACACACGGACGGCATGGATCTTATGGGTGGATTTCTGCTGTGACACCTGGAGGCATGGAGATGTGTTAAAGGTAGATGTGATGTTCAGCTCTTCTCTAACGTGGTGTTAATGTTCTCAGAAGCGCTCCAGAAACTGGACACGTTTCCAGACTTGGTTCTAACCTGGTTTACGGTCAGTTTTTTTTTTTTTTACATGTCAGATTTTCTCGTGCATTTTTTTCAGTCCTTCTCGGAGACTTCTCACTGATATACAGAAGAGTTGAGGAGGTTAAACCTCACAAAAGTGTTTTTTTTATTATTTTAGTAACAAACACTTTATGCTTTAGTTTGTTTTAAGTATTAATTTTAAATAATTTTTTACACTTAAATATTACGGTATTTTATTTTTTCTTTTTTCTTTGTAATTTTTTTATTTGTTTATTTTTCTAATTATTCTGACGGATTAATGGAACTTCAGAAATAAACAAAGGAATTATTATCTGTGGTTGGAAGTTTCCTAAAAATTCCCCAGATTTCAGTCTTAAATCTAAAAACGTAAAAACATTTTATATTTTATTTGAAGATGTCAGAAATCAGAGTTAGCACTTTATTTATACTGATATTTTAATTTAAATTTTTTCCCTGACTGGTGGGTGGTTGGTTACTTCGGGCTTTAAGCAGCATTACGTTGCGCTGGCGTTCCAACATGTGGCGTCAGAGCCCCGACGTGAGAGGTCATAAAGAGGCGTTTGACGTGTGAGTGAAATTGTCAGTTTGGAATCTTAAAGAAATTTGGCCGGTCGATTTGGGCTGATTTCGGTCGGGGGAAGTTCAGAGCTGCCGACTGCCTTCACTCTCGGTAACCTAATTAGATAAATAAAGAGAGAGAGACAAAAGGGAAGGAAGAGGGGTGGAGATGTGGAGAGGGGTGGTGAGGTGGAGAGGGGTGGAGAAGAGGCCACGACACCTTTTAACTCTTTAATGTTTCTAATAACACTTGAATTTAATTTTGTTTTTATTTATTTACTTTTCCTATAAAATAGCTGCAAAATAAACACAAATAAACAGTGTAAAAAGTGTGTATCTGATATTATTAGGTTTTAGATAAATATTATATTAAAGTGAAAGTAAACTATTTGTGGAATGTGATTTCCACATTTAACCCATTAGTGCAGTGAAACACACACACACCAGTGAACACTAGGGGGCAGTGAACACACTTGCCCGGAGCGTGGGGGGCAGCCCCAAACCACGGCGATCGGGGAGCAGTTGGGGGAGTCAGGTGCCTTGCTCAAGGGCATCTCAGTCGTGTTTTGCTGTGTGTGGGGATCAAACCCAGGACCTTCCAGTTATGAGATATCATATTATCACTTTTATTACAATATTATACAATTATTATACTAATATAATATATAACTCATTTGTTGTATATTAATATTACAGTCGTCCCCACGATAAGTGAAATTCCACGAAGTAGAAATGGTGTATTTATTTTAGTATTTATGTATATTTTAAGCCTTTATAAACCCTTTCCACTCCCTTATTAACCTTTTCAGTCCCTTATTAACCTTCTCCACACTGTTCATAACCATTTTCAATGATACTGTACACTACAGTACATACTGTATTGTATTAAAAATGACATTTTATTAAATACATAAATACATAATAAGTTTGCCGCAACATCCCGTGAAATAGCGCAAACTAGCGAGGGACGACTGTATTTTATTATATATTCTTTATTAGGGTTTGTAATTACTACATTTCGTATTTTTAATGTTCAATCACAAAAAAATATAAATATATAAACTAAATAAATGCTGTCAGTTGACCAATAATTGCAAATATCTTTGCTATTTCTAATTTATTTAAAATGAAATAAAAGGTATAAAGATGACACATTTAATCACTAAAGTCTCTACAGCTATTACAACATCACCATAGTTTATTGTGAATATCGTGATTTATTTGTGAATCGCTAATTGAGACACCTTTATGGTTTAGTTGAGGGTGATGTGAATCAAACTGCTGTGATTGTGATTATTATCGTTATTGTTATATTGTGTGTGTTTCAGGATGTTGTGTCTACTTTGGGTTTAGTTTCGTCTCCGTTTCCAGGTCATGTCCTTGTTTTGATCTGAACAGTGGTTCACAGTTGTCAGGGTGTTTGAGTGTTTTTGTCTCGAATTAAAACCTTCTCCATATAAAAATCTAGTAAAGTAAAAAAACCTCTAGTAAAGTAAAAAGGGATGTAAATAACCTGCAACATTAAAACTATAAACTGTATCAACTGTTACATATAATATAAAAATATTATAAACATAAAAAAATCTGACTGTAGATTATAGTACTGTATACTTTATAAATTATAAAACATTGTTCTGCTGTTCGAGGCAAATGTTTCTGAGTAATAAAAAAGATAAATATATATGTATATGTTTTATAGAATTATTTATATATTTTATATACATTATTTAATATTTATTTATTTTTATTTTTTTTTATATTTCTATACATTATTTATGTTTTTTAATAATTGCTATATATATATATAATCTTAAGAATAATAATATAATAATAATAGGATAATACAATAATATAAATAGTAAATATAAATAATATAAAGTGATTGATGATGATGTTATACAAATGTATTGTTACTGGTTAGACTCAGGTGTGTTAGGAGAAAGTATGTGCGCTGTGTGTGTGTGTGTGTGTGCGTGTGTGTGTTTGACAGAGACTCAGATAAAGTCCACTTGACCTGCAGGCAAGACTGAAACAGGGTTTAACTGTGATTATCAGTCCGATCGTCCCGTGTTGGTCTTCAGGGCAGGGCAGCTGATCCTCACTGTTACTCAACACTTAACACTTACGTTAATACACACGGAGTCGTTCCTACAGCTGGTTAATGTTTACTCACATCCACCTGAGTATATAAACCCAGACTAATATACACGTTTATGTTTATACACTCATTTACACTTTACTCTGTAGATTAGATTTATATTTATACATCAACACTGTAGATTAGACTCATACTGGATATTAGATTAGATTATAATATTTTTTATATTAAGATTTTCTATCCCAGATAATTACTAATGTTTATTGTATATATTTTATAGTACATGTTTAATGATATAATAGCTTTGTGCCCTGATGTTGGATTGTCGGATAACATGTTGGATTGGATATTGAAATTAAAATTAAATCTGAAAATGAAACAATTAGTATTAAGTAGAAGTTTTTTATTTTAATTTTTTTATTGAGGATGTTCATATACTATAAAGAGACTTATATAAGGAGAAGTAAGGAAACAAACCTGTGAGGCTGTGTCACCAACATGGTGGCCATCTTGAATGCTGCCATTTTGGATTCCACCTAAAAAACATCTTTATTCATTCGTTCAGTGTTAAAACTGTGATTTTAATGTGAAACTGGAAAATTGACCACACAGTGTGTTCAGTATGCTGTCCATCCTGTAGGTGAACCTGAAAAGGTATAAAAATCAGCTGATCCTCACAGTTTCAGTATCAATAACATCTTATAACATCATATTCTACTGTAACACACAGTAAAATACATCAGAAAACCCTTTACAGCGCAGTGTGTATTACATAGATGTGTAAATATTTAAGAATATTTTAATATTCCAGGCGTTTAATAGGTTTAACTCTAAAAGCGAGCATATAAACAAACAAATAAATGAATAAATGATTGTTAAATCAAATGAATTTCACTGGTGAGGATCTTTGTAATTAAAAAACAGAAATCCGAAATGGAAATGTGTATTAATGTTATAATTAATTTTAAAAGACTGAGTCGAGTTGTCAAACATTTAGAAGCATATTTTATTTCTTATATTTGTGAAGTATTTTGTATAAGTGATGTATTTGTAGTTGGTCTGTTTTGAGGTCCATTCGATCTCATTTGTGTCACTGATCTGAGGAACTGGACGTGTGGCGTATTGATTATCTGACTGTGTGTGATTAGTTGTGTTGTGAGTCAGTGACAGTGTGTAATGGATTACTACACACCACTCACTGCTAATTACAGCTTCACGTTCATGTCTTTTAGTTGTTTTTTTTTCCATTAATACTGGGTGGAATCGGACTCGAGTCCGAGTCCTGGGAGTGTTGATTAAACCTCCGGTGTTGGATTGTAGCTGTGATGCGAAAATCTTTTTGTTTTGTTAAAGTAGAATAAAAACAACAAGTGAAGAAATTTAAAAGAAATTTGCATAAAGTTTTTATATGAAAAATCTGTTAAAAATTTATTTTTAATGTATACAAAATACAAAATAACAATTAAAATAGAAATATATAAAACATTTAATATAAACTATTATCTTTATTTAAACATTGTTCAAAAATGATTAAAAATAGATATAAAATACAATTTACTGAATTCACTGAATTTATAAAAAATGTATAAAAATGTTGTAATGTATAAAACTTATTGTTATGCAGCAACTTTCATTTACAAACAATTATGCTATAAATCCTGTTATTTACTCTATTCTGTGTAAAAATTAAGTCTTATTAAAACGTTATTTTAAGGTCTTTTATTAAATTCTTGAAATGAATCTGCAGCCACTTTATATCTCAAATTATTAATAAACATTTTACTGTCCTGATTGAAATGGTGAAATTGGAATTTTAACTTTAACAATTAGCTTAAATTTGAAAATAAACAATTAGATTTTTGGTTATAATTATAAATGTAATTATAAAATTCTAAAAATTAATGTCCTATTAAAAAATCTCTTTTTTCGATACTGCAATATACCAAAAACTGTGATACTGTTTAAGCTGATCACCACGACTTCAGCGTATCGCTCCAGATTTACACAGCAAATGGATAAAATGCATCCTGGAATTTATTGCCTCCGTGTGTGTTTGTGTGTGTGTTTGTGTGTGTGTTTGTGTGTGTGTTTGTGTGTGTGTTACTGGAGTATTTTAGCAGATGTACCCCTGGGGCATGTGGGATTCCGTCTCCTCATCCATCACTCTTATCAGTTACAGCTCCATGTTACAATGCTCCGTGTAAACACACAGCCCTGATATCACTCAGCACCGAGACCCTATCAGCTCCCGTTCAGCCGACCACACACTGACCCGACACACTGAGCCAGCACCCCCCAAACACACACACACACACACACACAAACACCAGATGCAGTCTTCTCTGTCTGAAACCAACATCTTTACACTTACATCATCTCTGAGGAGATCGTAACAGTAATCAGTAGGAATCAGTATTAGTGGCGAGATATGATGCAGTGAATGATAAATTGCGATACTGTGATATAATTGTGCACTGATATCATGATATCTTTATTATCGCTAGGTGGTGGAGCTCTGTTACTCTGTGGAAATGTTTATTTGTATATAATACAATAAATAAATAAATAAATGAATGAATGAATGAATAAATAAATAAATAGGTAATCTGACACTAGGTGGCACTGATTACTCAGAGAAAGATGGTTGACATGTGTTAATAAGTTTACTGTGGTTTTGTACAAATGTTAAATGGTCTCATAGTCAGCGTCCCCAACTGTCCATATGAGCTCAAAGGGCACTTGGCGTAGGCAGTGAAACGAGCAACTCCTGTAGCCATCTGGCGGGATTCTATGAGCATCGATTACCTGGTCAAATGTGTGTCTCCGGGTGTTGTTGGTCAAGACCCTTCACCACCCTTGGTGTCCCCCATGCACACACACACACCAGTGACACTAGGGGAAGTGAACACTTGCTCGGAGTGGGGGGCAGCCCCTAACCATGGATTGGGTGTCTTGCCCTGTACAGGGAACAAATCCGGGACCTTCCAGTCACAAGACTGGTTCCCTAACCATAAGGCCACAGCTGCCTCTACTCACAGATGGTGATACCGGAGGTGCCCTGCTTCCCTGCCCTCGGTATCTACCCAGGCTTGCTCAGAGGGTCAGCTAAGCTGTTGCAGGATGTGTGCCAGAGGTTTAGGTACTTCAGCATTTTGACACCGATGGCAGGGGTACCTACCGCCTGAATCGGACTCTGCATCAGCCTGCGCCTCTGTCGCACAGTCCTCCCCTGTGCAGTCCAGGTAGGGTTTGGGTGTTATTCTAGTGCATGCCGTGATGGTCTCTGAGGGACAAGGACACCATGGCTGTGTGTCATCCTGAGGTTCCTAGGTTATGGCACAAGTGTGGAGATGTGGGTTGTGGAAAGTGCGGCGATAAAGAGGAAACGAGGCACAAGTCGTAATCAGTCGGTTCAACCTGCAGATGCTTGACCACGCACCCACGTTAATGTTGCGTATTGTTGTATTTGTACAGGTGTGTGTAAGTGACGTCTCGGTGATGATGGACTGGTGGAGTTGTACAGTTCCTGTTTGAGCAGCAATGGCAAGGAGGTGATCCAGTTTCTTCACACCTGGAGAAGAACACTAACAGGTCAGTCTGCATCCACCCATTTATCCATTTATCTGGGAATTGTTGTGAACATTACTGTGAAAATGAAGCTGTGCTTCTGATTCACTGTTGTGGAACTTTCTAACTGGTAGCAGGTGTGAACTCAGCTGAAGTAGTTTAGTGTCACACTGAGGTCATATTTATTATGTCTTCTATCTGTGTTTGGCATCTAAAGCTTACAGCCAGATGGAGCTCAAGGACACACACACGATGAATCGCTTTCGTGTGTGTGTGTGTGTGTGTGTGTGTGTGTATTTAGCCTGCAGTGAATCCACAACACTGAACTCAGTTAGGTTTTTAATAATAATAAAAATTCAATTCAATTCAATTCAATTTTATTTGTATAGCGCCTTTAACAATGAACATTGTCTCAAAGCAGCTTT
>JAOVVF010000042.1:686135-696604 GCA_028565595.1 Duopalatinus emarginatus | reverse complement strand
TCAACCTCTGCACTTGGGTCTGCTCTATCAATGGGAACTGTAGCACAGCGGTTAGCTCGCCAGCCTACCAAGCCAGCAACCTGGGTTCAATCCCCGAGTTGGCCCTAACAAGCAGTTTTTTACAAGTACTTTTAGCATAACATGTGTTCAGAATTTTAATTCTAACATTTCACTTTAAAGCCTTATTCATTTACATAGATTAAAAAATGAGATTAATCGCGATTAACTATATGAAATTCTGAGATTAATCACGATTAAATTTTTTATCGTTTCACAGCCCTAATATATATATATATATATAATGTGTGTGTTTACTGCAATGTGTTTTTCCTCCTACCTATTAACTGTTCACTGTTAAAAACTGTTAAAGTTTTGTTGCTCCTCTTCAGTTCCGAACATCTGTGCTGCTCGAATTGCATTATGGGATACAGAACAGTGTGCTCAGGTCACTACTGCAAAATGTCTCCTGATGCAGTTCTTCATCTGTGTTTTTACGTACTGCTTGATGCATACTGCACATTCGAACACAGAGGTGACGTTCCCGTACAGCTTTCACGTACTGTTCATTACGGAAGTATGCGATTTTGGAGGTAGCCTATGTCATAGCCATCTTGGCTATATTTTCAGTCAGGTTCTTATGTATTTAAAGGTGTGGTCTGTGATTCTGATCCAATACACTTGTTATTGTGAAGTCAGCAAATTTCTCCTGATGGTTTGCTAACTGTCCAAAAACATTTGGTGTTCATACAATTACTCGTTCGTGGATATTCATCCATGGATTACTTACTAGTTACTGAGTTACTCTGTTTTTGTGATGTTAGCTAGTAGAAGGAGAAAAGTTGTGAGTACTGTTGTCTGGAATTGGTATGTTAGCTCTGGGCCTCATCCACTCATCATTTCAAATTAACTGAGCAGCAACTGTAGCGACAGTTTGCTAACCCACAACCTAGATAGCATTAGCTATATTACTTAATGTGTCAGATCCCAGTCTTTGTTAGTACAGTGTTTGTAAAGGGTTTTATAGCCACAAAGAGCCAAAAACACAGGTTTACTTGCACATTGGAATTATTTGTTTTTAATGTCTTTGTTAGCTTTCTTTTTAGCTACAAACCTACCATCCTGGCTTTGGTCAGAACTGTAGTTTTTACTGTTGTGATTTGGATGCTGTGTTTATATGTTTGTATGTTGTTTATTAGATGACGTTTTATATTGTAATGCTTAGAAATGTCCATGAATACAGTGGGAGAAGCTTCTGAAGGGAAGGGGGGTTACATTTGTTTAACACCTTTAATTGGCTTTATGTCGAATGTCACATGACATGAAAAACTGGTTTCATCACATTCGCTCATCTGAGAGCAGGCTGATTTGAATATATGGACATTAGTGAGTCTTTTTCAAGGCCTATAGACCAGAAGTAGGATAATCCTAACACTGATTTCTGCGTAACACGCAATGTCAGGGAAGTTCAACTGCACTATTGGGAAGTTTTCACCAGGATAAAAATTTATAAACCTATTCATACGTAATGTAAGACATGAGAATTTGGTAATTAGGAGGACCACAACAGTTCAGACAAGTGTGTTTGTGTTTCGGATGCACGGATGGGTTAAATGTGAATGTCACATTCCTCTGTAAATCTTTAGTAGGCAAATACTTCACTTCCGCTTGACTATTCAGGACTATTAGCATTAGCAAGCCTTAGCAGATACAGTCCCTTGTAATTGTATTTGTATGAGGAAGCCCGTACCTTCATACGCATATGCATTTCATGTACATTTTACATTACTAACCACCTGTTACACTTGCTGTAAGTGTGTTTTCTGCTCATAACCTTTGTGATTTCAGATGTGTACTTTAGATCTGCTGAATGAAAACAAATACAAATGATCAGTTTTAATTCCATAATTTATTCAAGGCAGCAAATGCACTTCTATACAAGTATAGAAGTATGTGCAGAGGTTTTGTCCACGTTTCTTCTTTTTTTTTTTTTTAGATCTTATTGCTGAACATATTTTAACAAGACCATCCTTTTATAAATGTATAAAAGAAAATACAACACTTTGTGAAAAATAAGTACATCTGTTGTGCCATGTCATGTATAATGCGTTTTGTTAGTAGGACAACTTTCCTCCAGAAGTTTGTGATCACTTGTAACAGTTACTTCTACATGTGGAATTAAACACAAAATTTTTACACACCAAGATTGCATTCCAGTACTGTTTTTAATGTCCTCTCGTCAATTTCCCATTGTTACATTTTCCCCACAAAGTGCTAGCATTCATGCTAGTGGGTTTTGCTAGCATTTTGTTACTTTATCTACTTAAATAAAGTTTAGGAGATGATCGCTAGATGATCATTATATAATTTTAAGTTACTTTTTAGTTAATAGCACTGTCAATAAACTTACTTTGTGACTTTAACCTGGAAGCCACTTAGCATGGTCGCTAGTTTAGCTGTACACAGATTGTGTTTTGGTAAAACAGTACTGAAATACAGTACAAATGTTACGTTAAACCCTCACATCCTCAAGTACATCACAACAACTCCAATTGTGCAAGATATAAAACTTCTCTACATTTGTTTTCTTTACAAAGTTAATTATTGTTTAGCATCACACAAGATGGAAAAAAGGTATTTCACTAGATGTAACACAAGCATTTATGTTATAGTTGGTGTAAAATAGCAGATCTATTGAACACAGAGCTGCTGTGTAACTGTAATTTTAACTTTTTTTACATTCATTTTTATTTCTTGAAATTTGTTATTTAGAGGTAGGAGAAATCAACCAGTGAAAGCGCATTCATTATAATTTTTTTTTCTCCCTTCTGCTGTACAGTCTGGGGATTAGGTGCATGCAAAACAAACAGAAACAACCAGTTTTGGTACAATTTGTAATTTACTTTTTTTTTTAACACAAATATAAATACCATGTAAAGGTAAACCACTGACAAATAAAAATAAAAGACTATAATTGTGAAACTTTTGCATCCCTGAGGGCTAAAGTGCTACAGACAGTATGAGGAGAGAAAGGGGTTGGATAAAGTAGACAAGAAGAAGCCTTTATTTGTCTTATTCACATTACAGCACAGTGTAATTCTTTTTCTAAGTTGGGGTCAGACTGCAGGGCAGCCATAATACAGCCCCCTTTAAGGGTTCGAGAGGGTTAAAAGTGCCTTATTCAAAGGCTCAGCAGTGGCAAGTTAGCTCTCTGGTGTGTAACCACTAAGGCCACCACTGCCCCAGAGGGAGGAGGGGATGGATATACCAAGCTGAGGCTGGTATCTGGAAAGGTGAGAGGGAAAGTGGGCCAACTGAGAGAGACATGAAGACATCATGAGGAAGGTTGGTCTTATTAGAAGAAACTGATAAGATAGTATGAAATAGTAAAGAAAAGTAGACACATTGAATCAGAAATGGAGTAGAGATGAAGAACAGATGATAAAAATGTTATATAATGTGATAAGGTAATAATCTGAAGCAACTGATAAAAAATGTGGTTAATAGGTAATAAACATGGAAGGAAATTGAGAAGATAGAGGATAATACTAGTCTTTTATTGTACCTACTGATCTGTGTTCATTTCTTTAACATAACTGATGGAAAAAAATCTAACAGCAAATATCAATCTTCAACTCGACCAGATATGTTGGATGGGACATGATCTATATACATAGCGAGAAGGTCAGACAACACAACGAAATACCTGTTTGATAAACAAGGACATGATCAATGCTGACAAACTACTGAAAGATCTGATAAGCATTGAAGGTGAAAATACTTCTACATGACCAACAACCTGCTTTAAGAAGAGTTACCCGCTTACTGAGGGTCTGTGGAGCTGATTTCAGGTCAGGTTCTCCCACTGAAGGATTGTCTGAACTGAGTAAAGTCAAGGTGTTGTGGCCTGACTGAGAACCAGTTAGACCAAAGAAACGAAAATAGCACCTTAAAAAAGCAAATGAATCATTTACTTCAGCACATACAACCTAATGAAAACACATACACTGTGTTCACAATACAGACACCCAGATCATCTTTTTTTTTTAGTAAACGTGAACTGACATTTTTGTGGAATGAAAAAAAAAAAATCAGATCTATGCTCCAACACTACAACATAACACATGTTTTACTTTAGAGACAAAATCACGTAGCATAAAATATAATGAAAGCTCAGAATACATCTACATTAACGACTAAAATCTGGTTACTTTGTTTTTTAGTCTAAAAAAAACCCATTTTTTAATTAAAAGATTCAAAATTAAAGTGCAGATCAAACATCATACTTTATTTAACACCATGCTTCTCTGCACATACTCTCACCTGCCACCCCCCCACCCCCACCCGAAGAATCTGTTTTAATTAACTAGCTAGTATCAAGATAACATTAACTAGCACATCAGCTAATTAACTACTTAGTTATGTCTTGTGAGGAAAATGCTAGCCATCTAGCTATATTTAATACTTTTTTGGTATTTCTGATACTTCATGAAGCGATTAGATAGATAATTACGTCAAGCGAACATACTCAACAATATGTAATGTCATTAATAGAAAGCTGTTAGCTTTTTTAATCCAATTTATAAATCTTTTCAAAACATTGGTTTTCATTTTACACTATTAAAATAGCTGTACAATGCGAATGCCTGTGCTGGCGGTTTCTTCTTGTTAGCACTACTGCCGTGAGGGATTGTCTTAAAGCATGTGTCAGTCGTGCACGTTTTTTATTTGAGTGCATGCGGGGTCGGTTTTAGCATCGCGGTCTCACTAATGTCATATATTTATAATGGGAATGTAGCCAAAATGGTTCCTCTTGAATAAATTATAAAGAAGGGATGGAGACCTAAATCCTATTCTCCTCCCACTTGTTTTTTAATGTGTCATCACAACCTTACAGACCACAGTAACGAGAAAATAGGAAACACCTAAAGCCATGTTCATTTTTTTTTTCGAAATCAGATTATATTCTATATAATCAATTTTTTTTTTAAGTTTTATGTTTAATGAAATCTTTCCTAATTAAAAATATATTTTGAAGCAGTTTCCTGAATTGCTACTTTGTTGCATTTACATACAGAGGAAGTGTTTCGTTGTGTTTTCCTGATTTGTTCTTGTTGGAAATGGGACACACCCTCTTTTACATTTACATATATAAATGTGAAATGCTGATTTGTAAGCTCCTGTAGAAACATTGAGTGTGTGTCACGGTGTGTGGTGTGTGTTTGTGTCAGAGTGGTACATCTGAGTAAATAGTGATTTCATTTTGAGGACTGTCTGTGTAGGTCAGCACACCTCCCCTTATGTGTGTGTGTGTGTGTGAGAGAGAGAGAGGGTCAGAAAAGACTTCTAGTTGTTTTTGCACCCTATGACTAAACACTTAAAATATTTAAACTATCATTTAACCGAAGAGATTATGTGGGCAAGAACTGATTATTCAGATATAATTATAGGTGGAGCCTAGATGGTTGTAGCTCCAAAGTTGACAGAATTATGGCAGTTTAAATACAATCCCCATTTAATCAGATGGGACATTTTCTGACATTTTTTGTGGAAAACGAGTATAGTGGAAAAAGATTTGTAAATGAAAGCTCGTTGAATGTAGATTTTCATACGCTGTATACCAGCACACTTCTCCAGGAACATGCCAGAATTTTAGCATGAGCCTCATGTCGATATCTTGAAAGCTGTAGAAGAAGATACGAACCGAGTATCAGGTGGAGTAATAATAATATTTAGAAGGACAATTCATGTGTCGCTCTGCAACATACTAAAATATTAGTAATGAACTGAAATGAATTGTGAGTTATTGGCATGTTTGTTTGTTTGAATTGACCCTGTTCAGGTGTAGTGTCTCGCCTTTTAGCAGACAGACGGTTACAGAGCATCTAGATGTTGTCCAGAGTGGACATTTTTGCCTGGTTGTAGAAAAGCCATGTACTGCAGTCTTAAACTGAATCTGGACCAAACCCTAAAAAATATTTCAGTGCCAGTTTAAAGCAGATCAGAAATAAATGAATGCAAATTTTTCTTCCAGTTGATCTTCCAATGTTCTCTCAACCTGAATTAAGAGTCCCCCCCCACACACACACACAAACGCACACATATCTACATATCCAAACTCAGAAATAAGTAAAGAGTGAAGGATGAACAGGCCGATTGATCTGAATCCATGGGTGATGTTGTGATCAGATAAACAACCAAATGTCTTCATCAGAAAATGTAGCTGTTGTTGTTGGTGGTGGTTTTTTTGCTTCTGGATGTAGGGGGCGCTGTAGCTGAGCAGGTCATCTGCATGTTAGCTTGCTAGATCCGTTAGCGCAGTGCCATTTTCAACAACTGCCTTGATGAACTGCCGAAAAACTCGGTCCATGTAGGTGCTGTGGCGTGGCCAGAAGCCCTCTAAAAATCCAATATGGCCGCCGTGGCATGTGATGAGAAGTGCCAGATTTGGGTTCTGCTTCACTGCTTCAACTGGAATGGCTGCAACACAGAAACAGACCCAGAAACTTTCCCTTAACAATGATAACACACATTTTTAAAATTATTATTTTAATTAGCTTCTCCCCTGCACACGTCCCTGTGACTATAGCAACAGTTACTATAGCAACAGAGCTGTTGATCAGAGCTGTCAATCTAGAAAATTAACCAACACATGAGGAAGTCCAGAATTCACACCACTGCCAAGGTTTTGCATTCCAGACTCCAAGAGAAGGTTCATCCGTCCCCTCACCGTGATTTGGCGAGAAAACGTCATCTGCTGCGTTGAGGCACAACATGGGGACCTGCACGGACTTCAGCTTATGGATGGGGCTGGCGTCTCGGTAGTAATCGTCGTTGGTTGGGTAGCCAAACATCTTCGATGTGAATCGTTCATCAAACTCACGGATGGTTTTAGCCTGAAAGGCGACAGGAAGTAAAGGATGTAATAATAAGCGGAAGAAGGTTTGATTAATTTATTTAAGTTTGATTAACTGCACTGAGAAATAAAAGCAGGTTTTACCTTCAACACATGGTCTATGTCATAATTCCCTTCAAGAACAGGCCTGTGTCTGGAAACATTACCATCTTTAGCATGAATACTGTAATCATTCATATGCTGATGATACTGAAGCAACCTATACTTGATCTGAAGCTTTAAAGCTATCTAGCTAATTAGCATCTGGATTCTCACAAGTGACCGAACGTTTTTTATAAGCAATTCACATGGTAGGATGAAGTTGGCATTTATGCAATTTTAGCCTAGCTTAGGATCCTCCTGGTGTACCGATATACGGAGGCCTGAAGGCAGCTGGTGAGGTAGGAGTTGAAGAGAAAGCGATCGAGAGGTTTCTCCAGGGAAGCGGTGCATTCAAATACGTCCCAGCCAGCAGAAAAAACCACCACGCCCTTTAGACATGTCGCGTTACCTTTACGACCCAGATAGTTCGCCAACATCATCCTGCAGAGGAACCAAAATGGCAATATAAACAAGACGCAAAAAAACATGAGTTACACTGTATGATAAAACAGGTTAGCAGGTTAGCTTTTTATTTCTGATGTTTAGCTGTTAGCCATCAGACTAACTTTAAGACTATTTCACCCAGTCTGTATGGAACATGAAGCTCCATCTTTGAACCATTCCTTTATTCCAGTCTTTACACCATTAATGGTACATTACCTGGTACTTTGTATCTAATCTATTTTTTAATGCTGGCTTGCTGAGACAGAAACACCAACAATGATTCACTCCATAACTATCAGGACAGCATGTATGTATATTGTTTGGGGGAAACCTTAGGCTTGTGGATAAGGAACGAGCCTTGGGACTGTAAGGTCCCCGGGTTTGATCCCAACAATCTGCAAGACTCAACTGAAGTGCTCTCGTCCAAGGCACCTAACCCCTAACTGCTTTTGTGGTAAAATACAAAGATCAGCCATAACATTAAAAGCTTACAGGTGAAGTAAATAACATTAGTTATCTCATTACAGTGGCCCCTGTTAAAGAGTTCGATATTTTATACATCAGATAAACCTCAAAGCCGATGTGATGGAAGCAGGATAAATGGCATTCATAAAAATCTGAGTGACTTTGACAAGGACCACATTGTGATGTCCGGACGACTGGGTCAGGTGATCTCTAAAACAGCAGGTCTAGTGGGGTGTGTCCCAGTATACAGTGGTTAATACCTAACAAAAGTGGTCCAAATTTGGACAACCAGTGAACCAGTGTCAGGGTCATGGGAGACTACGGGTGTGTTCTATTCGGTAGGCAGCTAGTCAGTCATTGCCCATGAAGGCAGCTGCCTTATGCGACAGTATTCTAACCGACAAGGCGCCTCAGTAGGAGCACATTTGGGACACATTAAGACAACATAAACATAAACATAAATACAACAAGCAAAACCAACCATCTCTAATATTTTATTCTATAAATTAAGTACAAAACAACAAACAATCTTTAGCCACTGTGAGTGGAGTTTTTCTCTCCGGTGAAGGTCGCCTCTTCCTCGACCCGAGCTTTTATAAAGGCCTTGGTGCCTCTTATATTCAAAACAATCTGAATTAATAACTGAGCTTCATGGAGTTCACCATAATCATTTATATTATAGCTGCACATTAATAACTGTGATGTACAGGTTAGTCATTTAAAAGTATTCTCGACATTTATACCTGGTGTCGGCGTTAGCTTAGCCAGCTATTGCCAACAAAGCTAGTACTGTAGGCTTTCGGTAACTTCAGTGGTCTGTCAGGTCTTACTTAATAAATTAACGGAGTGCAGTTCACTTAAAAACAATTTATAAAAATCTAAAACATGCTGATTAAAATAAACACATACAGCAGTTGGGCAACATAGAGAAGATAAATTATAAAAATAACTACGTCTCCTGAGGCGAGTCCGTCCCATATGTTTTTAAAACTAGAGCTGGAACTCTGAGCTGGTGAACTGCATGATGGGATTGTCTTCAGTGAGAAAGACAAACGTTACACTCAATTCAGAATTCTAATAAAATTAGGACGCTGCCTAATTAGGCTACCTATCCTGCCTTTTGAATGAGACAGTCCTTTTCTTGGGAACGTGCACATGATGCGTAAGAATGAGGCCACCTAGGGAGCTGCTTTCCAACACTCAGAGATGTGTGTGTGGTGTGAGGACTCGACCATCTAGTCCAGTCCCACGGTGGTCCTTGATTGGTCTTGTGGAGTCCCTGCCTTGACAGGTCACAACTGACAGGTGTACAGATTTATTAACATCACCTTAGTGAGTTACTGGAGCTAAAGGTGACAGATTTCCTACATATCCTCCATACGTGTCCCAATTAAACCGAACCCTAACATTTGCTCTGTGTGAGTGAGTAAATGGCAGGATGCTGTGCCAGCTCTTTACTCCTGCTGGTTCAGATGCTGAGTTGGTAGAAACGGATGCCGTACTTCATTCAGCGTGAGGAAGAATAAACGAGGACAGCCAGAGGAGTGTGTGTACGGAGGCGCTGAAACATTTCCGCTGCGCTGTCACATCTGTCAGCGGCGGAACGCTCGGCCTTCGGAAATACGCCATATACAAAGGGTTCTAATGTGAAATATGGAGAGTGAAAATAAACACTCTTTATTCTGCAGAATCAGGAAAACTTTAAGGTCCTGTCATAGTCCCGTCTCCCCCCCCTATTCCCTGCTGAAGTGCACTAAATAGATCGGATAATAGATTCCACACCCTAAGTGCTGTCACACTGTCATACACATGTCTAATTAGGGACTTAGCGCCCTGCTCCCTGCAGAGGTGCACTACATCGTGACAGAGGTGATGAAATAAAAAGCTTTCGCACCCTTTATAGTGCTCTTCTAGTGCTGTGTGATTTGGGACTAGTCCCTACAGAAGTGCAGTCCATTGTGATCGAGTGTGTGTGTGTGTGTGTGTGTGTGTGTATAAGGAAATTTTACCCTCCCATGGAGACTCCAGCAGCCATGATGGGAGCGCTTGGGTAAGTGTTATTGACATGTTTAATCACCGTCTCCAGATCCTCAGTGTTTGCTGCACAGTACGTCCGAGGAGTCTGAAGCACACACACACACACACACACACACACACACACACACACACAATTGAATTCCATCCTACAACTCTTCCAGTGGGGTTATTCATTTGTCCAGGAAATTATGGTGTGTCATGTTTAGAGTCACACACACACTGTCATACACACACTAACACAGACACACACACACTGTCATACACACATACACACACACACACACACACACTGTCATACACACACACACACACACTATCATACACACACTAACACACACACACACACACACACTGTCATACACACACACACACACACACACACACTGTCATACACACACACACACACACTCTCATACACACACTAACACACACACACACACACACACTGTCATACACACACACACACACACACACACACACACACACACACAATTGAATTCCATCCTACAACTCTTCCAGTGGGGTTATT
>JAOVVF010000042.1:606165-617219 GCA_028565595.1 Duopalatinus emarginatus | reverse complement strand
CATCTCTACATGTACTCTAAATATAATATCAGACAATTTATTTACAACACAACTTTTATTTCAGGTTTTAAAGCGACGTTTCAATCTAGATGAGTTATAAATAATAACAGTGGTACTATTTAAGGTGGATAAATGTGATGAGTGGGAACACCCACACCTGTAGAAGTTATGAGGCGTTATCTTGTGAGTGAGGTTAAATACTGGCCAGCATTCACTGGCAAACAGATAAGTGACTGTTCTTATGCACATTCAGTAAAATTCTATAAAGTCTGCTCAGATCTTTCTCTTTAGTTGCAAACCACAGCCAGCTTCTTGGTATGCTTCCAGAAGTTTGTGGACACTCTTATAATTACTGAACACCATTAGTTATCCTCGTTTGCCCTCATCCTTTTTCAGTATGTTGTCTAAAACACACAGTCTGGAACATGGACATTCAGCTCTTTTCTTGCCTCTGTGTTTTGTAACGCTCATTTTCCAGCAGGGTTTTCAGATTTCAGTATTTGTTTTGATTCTCTGACTGAACGTACTGCTCTTGTGCTCCTCTGTCAGTTAGACACCAGTGTAAATAAAAGACTAAACAGAAGTTTAACCCATTCCAGTGAAACTGTTGTGACGTCATCTTAGCTACCCGGAGAGTCGTGGAAAACTGGACAAACCCAATGCAGAGTGATATCTGCTTTACTGTGCATCACATCGATCATCAGCTCCATCAGTAAACCATGTTCTCCAGGTCTGTCCTGATAGTTCTGGTGGGGCTTTCCTGCATTCTGACCTTCACAATGGCACAGGGTAAGTTTTTTTTTACTATTATAAAATTTATAACACTGCTTATAACACTGCTCACATTATAACACAAGTACAGTCACTCTGTACTACAGTAACTTTAACGCATGCGTTGCTAAATCTGTTGACTGTTTGTTTTTGTGGATCTTCACTCTACACGGTCTGATTTATACTCATCATCATACTTTTTTTAAATGAAGGGGTAAATGGAGCAGGCGTGTGCTGTTATGTCTTTCACAAGAAACCCCTTCCTGTGGGGAACATTGTCTCGTATGAAGAAACAAGATCTGAGTGTCCAGTTCCTGGAGTCATGTATGTTGATTTATATTAATTTAAAAAAATATTGTTGGAGGTATTTCAGTTAATATTATCACAGTTGACTGACCCCGGTCTGCTTTCCTTGGCAGACTGACGACAAAAAACGGTTTTCGCATGTGTGCAGATCCTGAGGTGGACTGGGTGAAGGACTTCATCAAGAATAAATCAAAACCATCAGTCTAGATTTTAGACGACCAATTAAAACGTCTCTAAATGAATTAACATTTCTTTACAGAATGCTTTATTACTTGCATGTTACTAGAAGAAATCTGATGTTGTGTGTAACACGATAAAGCTTTATGTAAAAGGTACACATTTTATCTTTTGCACAAAATAAAAAACATTCATATCTCATGGCCTCGTAGTTGCTTCTCTGACTAAACCCCACTCACTCTGGTTCTGTCTTTAAATTTTATACAAGATATCGATACACCAGTAAATACACTTGGGGCAGCCCCAAACCACAGCACCCAGGGAGCAGTTGGGGGAGTTAGGTGCTTGGCTGAAGGGCACCTCAGTCATGTCTTGCCCTGGGCAGGGATCAAACCCATGACCCTCCAGTCTCAAGACCAGTTGCCCAACCACTAGGCCACAGCTTGTTAGAAACCTTCGGTGTGGCAAGGTTGCCGTGGTGGATAAAATTTGGCTGGGGATGATTTGGGGCAGTGTCTTTTGACTGGCAACCTGGCATGATGGTCCCTGTTTTAAAAACATGTTCCATGACCTCTGATTGGCAGCCCACCAAACCCAATGTTTGTGTTTAATCAATATTTTTTTCTATGATGTACTTTGCACTTTGATGAGTGAAGTACAAATTCAGACTGTCCTTGACCACTGCTCAGACTGGTTTACTCATCGGAGTAAGTTCCAAAGAAATTGCTCAGATTGTGGAAAGACATTTTCACAGCTTATCACTCTCCAACCACACCAGCTTATAAAACGACATTCACACAATGTCAAAAAGTGTGGAAAACCTTTTGTGAGGCTAAGTAACTTACACCAAAATCAACAAATTCACACGGGAGAGTGAAACTGTGTATGTGTGTGGAGTTGGGTGGGATTGGGGGGGCTTAATCTCAAAACCCACCAGCGTATCCATACAGGGACAGAAGCCCTACCACTGTGCACAAGAGGAAAGAGTTCTGCTGACATTAGTATAAATATATTATAAGAGGAATATAAAGGTGGAAGTGTTAAAAGGTGACTAAAGCTGTGGTACCGGATCTCATAAGCGTGAACAGTCAGTGGGTAAAGTGAGAAGGGTCCCTGATGACACTGTACAGGAGTCTGTGGTCTTCTTAGCTGTCCTGTTGACCTGTTGCAATCACTTCTTGTCTTGTTTGGTGCAGTTATACCCAACCATACAGGCATGTTCAGCAGGGTTAAAGTTCTCTCCATTGGAGCTTTCTCAGGAAGTAGAGCTGCTTTCACGCTTCCTTATCCAGCAATGAAGGTTCTGAGACCAGGCACCTATATATAGACATCCAGCTTGGCCTCTCCGATTAGTAGTAGTGGTCTTGTTTCACTCTCCTCCAACTGAAGTTCTCACACTTATGACATATAATACAAAATGAGGTATGAGGCTATAATGTGGTATAATTTTATTTCACTTAAATTTACTGTTTACTTTGTCCACAATAAAGCTTCTTTGTCTTTATTTAATTTATAAATGTGATTAATACAGTTGAGCGTGAGGCTGATCAGATCTCATTTTAGGTGTAAACCACAACTGGGTTCTAACCCGGGTGGGGGGTTTTTGTCACAAGAAACTTTCTGTCATCTTCAGACTGTACTCGTCGCCACCCCACCCTCTTCAGCTTCCTCTGAAAATCCTATAAGCCTTATGCTTATAAGCATTCTCCTGTTAGCGCTAGGGTCTCGGGTTTAAGTCACCATCTGGCTGGAGTTTCCATGTTCTTATTGTTGTCCATGTGGGTTTATTCTAGGGACTCCGGTTTCCTCCCACAGTCCAACAACGTGGTGGTTAGGTAAATTGGCTACTCTAAATTACCCTGGTGTACAAAGTAATGTGTATAAGTGTATGCAATGTTTATATGCCCAGATATGGATTGGCACCCTATCTTGCCCCCTTCCGCCTGATGCAGTCCTTCAGGTGGACTGCTGTGTCCGGTTGAAAGTACGCTGTGTGCGATTGGCTGTGTGTTAGTTGAGTGTTGATGGTAAAGTGTCCTTGGGTTACTTGAAAGGCCCTATATACAGTACGTGTAACTTTATTTGTTCCTTCAAGTTATGAGGAGTTTTCTTGTGAGTGAGGTTGAATACTGGCCAGCAATAACTGGCAAACAGATAAGTGACTGTTCACGTACACATTCAATGCAGGAGGTGCCACACTCACATCCCACAGGTAAGTGCAGCATTCTTTAACTTGTATGAGATATGGGAGCAGAAAAGCCACAAGAGTGCCTCTGTTAACACCATGACACCCGTCACAGCGATTCACCTGGGCTTGTGAGGTTGCTAACTGGACGCTAGAGGACTGGCAACATGTGACGTTGTCACTGTGTCACAGTAGAAATTGTTTGGGGCTGATGGTGGGGTTCTTGTGTGGGACAGAAAATAGGGACATGGTCTTGCTGATTCTGTGTTTTACTGGGTTTAGCTTTACTGTTTCAGTCTAGTAGATTTGTACATTCCTGTCAGACACTCTGGATCAGGTTTTCATTACAAATATCTCTGTCCTTTGCTCCATTCTGTTTCCCCTCAACTCTGACTATTCTAACTGTCCCAGCCAATGAAAAACTCCCATGATCCATGCATTGACAGGTTGATTTGGCAGATGGTATTAATGTTATGGCTGATCATTATCATTATTATGATTATCATTATTACATACACATATCTATCTATCTATCTATCTATCTATCTATCTATCTATCTATCTATCTATCTATCTATCTATCTATCTATTCTGCATCGTTGAACAAACTTATGTTACAGAAACATGTTGTATGTCAACCATTAACCCACATCTCAAACAGAGATATACAATAATGACGCTCTGGTCGTATTTGTATGAGGTGAGGAACTGTGCAGTTTACTGTAATGTCAAAATTAGCTGTTTAAATGACTTGACATAGTCCCGCTAAAAGTGCACACTCAGCCTTTATACATTTAGAGTGTCAGACTGTAGAAGAGGAAGATGGAGGTGGAAGTGTTAAAAGGTGACTGTGATACCATTTACCAGATGTCATAAATGTGAACAGTGAGTGGGTGAAGTGAGAGAGATCCCCAATGACACTGTTAGTCCATCTGTTCTAAAGTCCTGTGATTTTCTGAATTCACTTGTTCACCAGTGAAACTTCCTCAGGAAGTAGAGCTGCTTTCATATTTCTTTATCCAGCGATGAAGGAAACCAGTCACCTATATAGACATCCAGTTTGGACCTTCCAGTCAGTGTTCCACTCTCCTCCATCTACTAATAATGTATAATGTATAATACAAAATGAGGTAAGAGGCTATAATGTGGTATAATGTGATTATATGTTGTATTAATAACCTATTTTCATTTAATTCACTTAGATTTACTGTTTACTTTGTCCTCAGTAAAGCTTATTTGTCTTTATTTTATTTATATATGTGATTGATAAAGTTGAGTGTGAGGTCATGTTGTCTATAACGTGTCAAACGCTGATCAGATCTAATTTTAAGTGTGAACCACAACCGGGTTCTAACCGTGTGGGGGGTTTTTGTCACGAGAAACTTTTTGTCATCTTCATGACTGTCCTCGTCGCCACCCCTCCCTTTTCCTCTGACCATCTTATAAGCTTACTGCTGGGGTCTTTTTTATTACAGATAGATCACAATCTCCATCAGCAGCCATGTTCTCTGGTTCTGTCCTGCTGTTTCTGCTGGGGCTGTCCTGCCTTCAGACCTTCACTATGGCACAGAGTAAGATTTTATTTTATTCTTATATTAAAATCCAATTAAATTCACATAATATATGTAATTGCAATTTTTTTTTAATAATTCTAAAGAAACATATTCAACAGACATGAAGGTAACATTATATGTGTTGTATGTATTATCTGCCTGTTTTATATTTACAACCATATTTTCTAGCACTGATGAAAATAAAAATCATAAATGAACTCTATCACTTATTGGAGCCCAGACTGAATTCTGATATTAATTGAGATAATTAAAATGACTCATTTAGATGATTAAAAATAAGCTTTACCGTGAAATAAATTGCCTAATAATTTAATGTTAGATGCAAATGGAGCAGTATTGTGCTGTTTTGAGTTTCACAAAAGACCAATACCTGTGGGGAACATTGTCGCTTATGAAGAAACAAGATTTGACTGTTCACTTCCTGGTGTCATGTACGTTTTTAATTTTTTTTTTTTATTAATTTTACCACTCTATTTAATTTGATATCACAGTTCTACTCTGACCCTAATCTTCCTTTTTTCTTCAGTTTTACAACAAAACGGGGTTATCGCGTATGTGCTGATCCTGAGGTGGACTGGGTGAAGCAGGTCATCAAAACTAAAACACCAGCCTAGACTTCAGACATCCAATTAAATCATCTGTCTATGAATTAGCTTTCCTTTACAGACTGCTTAATTTTACCTCTATGTTACAGCAATCTGAAGTTGTGTAATAGGACATGGTTTATTGTTAAACATGCACTTGTACCTTTTATCTTTAATTTATCTGCATTAATTAAAGAGCATTCACATATCATGGCATCTTGGTTGCTTCATTGAATAATCCCCAGTTTTTGTGGTTCTGTGATTTTTATTTTACTATTTTTTATTAATTAATTTATGGTTAGTTTTGGTAAATTTTCTTGGGTTCTCTGTGTTCTTCCATGAACAGGTGCATTTACACAGTGATAACATTAGATTTTTTATTTAAAATGATTTTAGTTAATTTTATAACTACAAAATAATTCAGAATAAACAATAAAATAATTAAGTAATTTCCTGTAAACTATACTGTTTATACCTTATATATATAAAAATATAACTGCGCCCTGACCCAGTCGTTTTGATATCACAATTTGGTCCTCGTCAAAGTCACTTGATAAAATGGTACCTGTAAAGAGGTGAGATATCTTAGGCAGCAAGTGAATAATCACTCGCGAAGCAGGAAAAATGGGCAAGTGTAAGAATCTGGGTGACTTTGACAAGTACCAAATTGTGACATCTAAATGACTGGACGAGATCACCTTTGAAACAGCCAGCCTTGTGTGGTGTGTACCAGTATACAATGTTTAGTACCAACCAGAAATAGTCCAAGGAGCAACCAGTGGTGAGCCAGTGACTGGATCACAAGAAACCAAGGCTCACTGAGGTGCTCTCTGTTAATATTATGGGTGATTGATTGATTGATTATTTTATATCACATCTATACAACTGAGCAGTTGAGGGTTTATGCTTAGCGGTGGCAGTCTAGATATTTGAACTTATTACCCTCTGATCAGAAGTCTTTAACCACAGTGCTACCACCACCACATAACACATACCACACGTATAATAATATATAACCAAACCAAGTATCACTTCGCATTTTTATGTGCAATTGTTTATGATTAATGAGATGAGAGAATAAGGATAAGGGAAGTAAATATATCTTATATCAGGCAGTTGAAGAGCTGGAACGTGTTTTAAGTGTGTTTAGTAAAAGCCAGAAAGGAGCCTTCAAGAAAGAGACAAACTAAATGTAATGATATTGATGAACACCACAATCCAGGACAGTAGGTGGCGGTAAAAGACCTTTCATCTGTAAATTCACCTCAACTCGATGAAGAGCTGCAGGATTGTTGTTTATTTCTTCTGGACAGTCGAGAGATCTGACTGACCTGATCATCTCTACATGTACTCTAAATATAATATCAGACAATTTATTTACAACACAACTTTTATTTCAGGTTTTAAAGCGACATTTCTCGATGAGTTATAAATAATAACAGTGGTACTATTTAAGGTGGATAAATGTGTTTATGATTAAATCCTGAGGTAAGTTAAAGTGAAACTGGATCCCTCAGCTGCTCAGTGTCGGTTAACGGTGACTGACTGGATCCTCAATAGATCTCTACTGCATATCTACATACCTCAGTAAGTATATTAATTGTTTCTGGTCGCTAGCAATTGCTAAGGATTAAGCAGCTAAGTTAGTTTATCTTAGCTAACTTATGTAGAACTAAATACTTTAGAGAAAAGCCAGTGATTGGATTAAACCACAGTTAAGAACCTGTTACAGAAGCCACTATAGATGGTTCATGTTTGGGAAACTGCAGTTGTCTTACGTTGTTTACACATTTATATGCTGAAATATTTAGCTGGTTTGCACCTAGACTAAGGTTTGCCATTTTACAACCTCTGAATTAAAATCATTATAGTGTTTCTGCTGGTGATTTTCTTTAGTCTTTAGAGATACTGCAGGATTATATCCCTAAACCAATCCTGTAGCATTAATCTAATGTGCTGTTCCTAACAGGTCCCTAACAGATCCTGGGTGAGCACTTATGTGGAACTGAAACACAGAACTCTTCAACACATTCTTATTGTGTACTATATACATCTGGGGAATGACCCTTTTGTAACATCTAGTAGCTTCTTGATTTGCTTAGACTGGCAGTTCAAACCTAAGAGAGCAGCAGATGATAATAGTTGTATAGTCTACTGAGGCAACTAGTCATTAAGCTGGAACTAGCATTACTTTCATCCTCCCATGAACTTTATGTCCTTAATGCTCATAATAAGAAAGATCCTAATGACCCCCATAAAAGTTATTAAGACAAAAATTGGTGTCCCCAGTCTAGTTTAGGTTTATCCACACAAAAACTCTGGAGCCAGGTCTGGGCATGTAGTCTGCAGATGACTATGTTCAAGTCCTCAGGCATAGAGGCATCTTGGAAACTATTATAGTGGCAAAGTTGCAGTGCTGGGTGAGATTTGTCCAGAAATATTTAAGGCTGTTATCATTGTTACATGGAGTTCTGGGGCCTTTTGACTGGGAAACTGGCATGGTGCTTTTTTCTTATGGCTGTGTTTAATTGAGTTGCATTTTTTTCTCTTTCCAGAGAGAGACCGTAGATATGATGCCTACAAGAGACTTCAGTACTCAGCAAAATACTGATATACTTTGCACTATGGCGAGTGAAGTACAAATGCAGACTGTTCTTCACCACTGCTCAGACTGTGGAAAGAGTTTTACTCATCAGAGTATGCTCCAAAGACACCAGCGCATTCATACAGGAGAGAAGCCGTATAATTGCTCACAATGTGGGAAGACTTTTTCACAGCTGATCACTTTGCAACTACACCAGCGCATTCACACAGGAGAGAAGCCATATGACTGCTCAAAGTGTGGAAAACGTTTTGCAAGGCGGAGTAATTTTCACCAACATCAACGAATTCACACAGGAGAGAAACCGTTTGTCTGTGTAGAGTGTGGGGCAAAATTTACTCACAAGGGTAATCTCAAAACGCACCAGCGCATCCATACAGGAGAGAAGCCCTATCACTGCGCACACTGTGGAAAAAGTTTTGCTGACATTAGTAATTTTCAACAGCATCAACGAACACACACAGAGGAGAAGTCACATCACTGTTCACATTGTGGAAAGAGTTTTAATTTAGAGCGAAATCTTCAACAACATCAGCGCATTCATACTGGAGAAAAACCGTATTACTGTTCACAGTGTGGAAAGACCTTTAATCATAAAAGGACTCTAACACGACACCTCACCATTCACACAGGAGAGAAGCCGTATTACTGTTCACTCTGTGGGAAAAGTTTTAATCGAGAGAGTAATTTCCAAACACATCAGCGCATTCACACTGGAGAAAAACCTTTTATCTGTCCACAGTGTGGAAAGCGTTTTAACCAACTTAGCGCTCTTAAAGCACACAAACGCATTCACACAGGGGAAAGGCCCTATCACTGCTCACAGTGTGGGAAGAGCTTTAATCAGAAGGATACTCTAAGACATCACCAGCGCATTCACACAGGAGAGAAGCCGTATCACTGTTTACAGTGTGGAAAGAATTTTACTCACCCGAGTACTCTCCAGAGACACCAGCGCACTCACACAAGAGATAACTCCCATCAGTACTGACAGCATGGGAAAAACTTTGCACAAGCAAAAATCAACTTCGATGACACCAGCACACACATAAACTGGAGAAATCTGTATAAACACTTCATGAACAGATGTTTTCATTTTAACTTTACAGATATACAGTTTTGCCAATGCAGAGATGTGTGTTTTGAATGAACATGAATTATGTGAACTGTGGATAAATTGTTGTGGTTTCTTGTTGTTGAATTACAGAGTTGAGTTATCTTTACTGGTAAACTTTTGTTATTAGTAGAAATGCTAACCCTCTACACTGAAGTGCCAGAAAATCTGCCACATACTGTTAAAAAAACCTGTGGCAGCTGATGGTGGCTCCATAATAGTATGAGGTTCAATTAGCTGGTATTCCATTGGACCTCTGATACATCTACAAATTTCTCTGACAAATGAATCTTTGATGAGTTACACCCGTTCATGACCTGCATTCGTTCTGATGGGTTTGGCCTCTCCTAACAGAAATACAATAGAATTGTGATACAACTAGAACTGTTCTCCAGGAAGTATGGTGTCCATTGCCTACAGAATATTTGTGTAAATTTGCAGGCCTACACGCCAGTGGGGGACCTAAGGAATGTTAGATCAGCCAGTGTTTTTGGCACTTTAGTGTATATTTACCCATAAAATTACAAGATAAACAGTATGGCTGAAAGGCTGGTTTTAAAAATGAGGGGGACATCACTGTCGGTAAGTATTTTACACCTCAATTTTCACAAACCTTGAGAATTTAGCAAATATAAAACCGACATGGACAATGCATCTGTCACCAAGTATATTTATTATTTATTATTATTATTATTATTATTAGTAGTAGTAGTAGTAGTAGTAGTAGTATAAACCATCATTAAGTATTACAATGTGAATGTCACAGTGATTTAAAGCATAATATGAGGTAGTGAGGTAAACAATGCCAGGAGTTCTGATTACAACTATCATTTGGTAGATTCTTCCATCCAATAGGTGGCGATAAAACAACTTTTAGTTGTAAAATCAACGAAGAATAAGAAGCTAAAGCGTTTGCTCTCTGTATGTTTACAGTACAGTATTTTTTTCCCCTCGGTTTTACAGAGCCGGCAGCATTTGGATCGGATGATCTTTAAATCCTGAGGTAAATTCACGTGGATCTCTGAGGTACTCGGCGACGGTTAACGTTTACAGACTAAATCCTCAATAGATCTCTACTACTGGTGTGTCTAGTGTAGGAATGAAATGTGAAATTTGACCGTTCAAATAAATCAGTCAGGATTCTGATTGATGTCAGTTCCGATATTTACTTCAATTTTACCTCAGCTTTGTTATCACTCGCTAAGTATTAAAATGAGGTTAGTTTACCTCAGGTAATATTATTTCCGACAATTTGAGTGACTTTTGGATTGCATTTGTTAATCATTTTTTAATTATTAATCTCTGTTTGTGTCAGAAGTCTGTTTTATAACTATATATATATATATAATATATATATATATATATATATACACACATATATATATATATACATATACACACACACACACACACACACACACACATCACTGTTAATAAACTAACAGACTTCATGCTAGTTCTTTGCTAGCAACAAGCTAACCAGCTAACTGTCTCTGTCAGTTGCGCTGTTGCTGTCACTGTTGAATTCACTTGCTGAACTCGAATTTGAGAAGATCCTCAGTTTCCTTTAAAAATTCTATCAACAGATATGGAGGTCATATCAAGGCCATTATACACTGCTAAAAAAAATAAAGGGAACACTAAAATAACACATCCTAGATCTTAATGAATGAAATATTCTCATTGAATACGTTGTTCTGTACAAAGTTAAATGTGCTGACAACAAAATCACACAAAAATC
>JAOVVF010000042.1:576629-598799 GCA_028565595.1 Duopalatinus emarginatus | reverse complement strand
TCTGATTAACACCTACTGAATCCAGAATGGACACCACTGCAGTTCTCAGAGGGTCATCGGGATTATCAAAGTGAATATTGAAATCCCCAACAATTAGAGCTTTGTCAACAGAAATAACTAAGTTGGAGATAAAATCTTCGAATTCCTGAAGAAATCCAGTATGGCCCTGGGGGTCTGTAATTAATAATTAATGAAATAGACTCTGTAGACTTATTTTTTCCAGTTATGTATGATATTTTAGCATACAAAACCTCAAATAAATTAAGTGTTTGCTGAGGTTTGTGAGTGACACCTAGATTATTATTATATATAACAGCGACACCTCCTCCTCTACCAGTTAAACGAGGCTGGTGTATATAGTTATAACCAGGAGGACTAGCATCATTTAATTCTACATACACATCCGGTTTAATCCATGTTTCAGTTAAACACAGTACATTAAATGCCTGATCAGTAATAATTTCATTTATAATAAGTAATTTAGAATTAAGAGACCTAATATTTAATAGTCCCAGCTTCAGGTCAATAGAGTTAGTGCTCTGCTAAGTTCTTTTGAAGAGTTGTTTAAGTTTGTTGTGTACACTGATTCCACCAACTAAGGCAGAAAAAAGTCTGGATGTTCTCCTCCTATGTGTCCTGAATGTTTGTGGGTCTAGTCGAGCCATACTTGAAGCACAAAGAGCTGCTGATAACATGCTTGGTCTTGAAACAAGGTTCTCATGTGTGGTGATGATGATTTGATGATGATAATTGTGCTTGTGATCATTAGTAAAAATAATTATAATAATGGGTTGTTGGGATAATATGGTTTTGTATTTTCATTGTTATTGAATCCCTATTTTTCCTGACTAGACCTTAAGAAGATGATGCCCACAAGAGACCCCAGTAGTCCACAAAAAACTGGTGCACCTTGTCCTATTTTCCCTAATGTAAAAATAAAAACAGAGCGTCACCACTGTTCAGAGTGTGGCAAGAGTTTTCCCTACCAGAGCAGTCTTAAAAAACATCAGCGCAATCACACCGGGGAGAAGCTCTATGACTGCTCTGAATGTGGGAAGCGTTTTAATCGTCTGGGCAATTTCAAACGACACCAACAAATTCACACGGGGGAGAAGCCCTTTAATTGTTTGCAGTGTGGAAAGAGCTTTACTCAACTCTGCTATTTCAAAGAGCACCAGCGAATTCACACAGGAGAGAAACCGTTTATATGCTTACAGTGTGGAAACCGATTTACTCAGTCAAGCACTCTTCGAAGGCACCAGCACATTCATACTGGAGAGAAGCCGTATCACTGCTCAGAATGTGGAAACGGTTTCACTCGGTTCAGCAGTTTCAAAAAACACCAGCACATTCACACTGGAGAGAAACCCTTTACCTGTTTAGAGTGTGGAACCAGATTTACTCACCTGGTCAATCTCAAAACACACCAGCGCATCCATACAGGAGAGCGACCGTATCACTGCTCACAGTGCGGCAAGCATTTCACTCGACTCAGTAGTTTTAAACAACACCAACAAATCCACACAGGAGAGAAACCATTTATCTGCTTACAGTGTGGAAGCAGATTCACTCACTGTGGCACTCTGAAAACACACCAGCGCATCCATACGGGGGAGAAGCCCTATCACTGTTCACACTGTGGAAAGAGTTTTGCTCACATGAATAATTTCCAGCGCCACCAAGGAATTCACACAGGGCAGAAACCCTATAATTGTGCACAGTGTGGCAAGACTTTTAACCTACAGCATCAGCTCCGAGATCACCAGCAGGTTCACACGTAGGAGAATCAATATCAGTGTTCACACTGTGGAAAGCGTTTTAGTCGACACAGCAATTTCGAACAACACCAACGGATTCACGCAGGAGAGAAACCGTTCATCTGCCTACAGTGTGGAAGGAGGCACTCTTAAAACACACCAAAGGACTCATACGGGAGAGAAGTTGTATCACTGCCCCATATGAGTACTTTCCAACGCCATCAAGGAAGTCACACATGACTGTATGACTGTTTATAATGTGACACTATTGTGGAGAAAAACGTCTCGGTATTTATAGTCTGGGAATAATCCAACAGCAGAGCAAGCATATGTGAGAGAAGATGCATCAAGCTTCCCAGCTAATATCATGGGAAGAGCCTTGTACAGCTGAATCAAGTTTGATGCCACCAGTATTCACTGGTAAAATTGTCATTTTTATTACATATTAAATACTGTATATAAGCTTAAAAACAGAGGTCCAGCTTTAAAGGTAGGGCATGCTTTTTTTTCTTTATTTGTAAATCAAATATTCTGACACTTAAAAAAAATTTATTTTATGGAAATACTTTAAGAATCACACCCAGCCAGACTGAATAAATAACTTGATTGCCCGACAGCCTGTCTACCTATCTACATAGGCGTAGGTAGACCAGCTACATGATTTTACAAAGCTAGGTACATAGTACATAACCATAGTGCTAAAGTTAGCAAGCTAGTCACCCAAGAATGTATCTCTCAAATGTTCAAATGTTCATTCTGAGATATTAATTTAATATGTACAGATGGTCTCAGTTTGGACTACTCAGTTTTCCTCTAACCCCTGTATGCCTGGTGGTGTATTGGCCTGTTGGAAGAGACTAAACCCATCAGAGTAAATGCAGGACATGAACTGGTGTAACTCGTCAGAAAGGAGAAAAGTTCACCTGATGTACCAGGGGTCCCGTGGAATTCCAGCAAAACAAACCCCATACAACTATGAAGCCACCACCAGTGTATGCGTTTTGCATAAGCTTGTCTGTAATTTATTACAGCAGTGATGACTAGTGGCTATGATTGGATGATGGTGATAATGGTTATAATAATGGTTAATTCTGGAAAATGGATGATAATGCAGCAACCTCAGAAAACTGTGTCCAGACATTAAATATTATATGTTTGTTTAAACTTGCTTTGTGACATTTTATTGGCTAGACTGATTTAACCAGTTGGTGTCATGCATGTTCTCATTGCTCTCTCTGAGCTTGGGGTGTATATCGTTGATGTACTTGAGCCTCATTTATAAAACTGTAGTGTGGATCCAGAGTGAAAGTGTGTACACACACAGTAAAAAAATCCAATTCCTCTTGATTACCAGCCACAAAGAGGTGAGTGCAAATTTTAATGATAAAAAAAATGCAGCTGGGTCATAATCAATGCCAGTACATTGTGAGATCCTATTTGGATTCATAAATATTAATACAGACCAGTCTAAATAAATAAATAAGCCTACAAGGCTGTATTGCTTTATTATTATCCTCCAAGTCTCCAAGTAGCCTGTATGCAGTTATTATTGGGTATAAGAAAATGCCATAGTGCCATAATATTTAACTCAATTTAAAACATCAGTAGGAATCATTTTTATATGTTTCAATGGTATTATTATACTTATCAAGGAAATATAGCAGTTATGTATTAGGATTTTGGAAAGTACAGACTTATTAGCTATAATAATATTTTTTTGTTGTTGTTTTTATATGACACATTTTATAGGGTCATTTATCTGGATTTGAGGAAATCTCTGTAGGTACCACCAGTAGATGGTGGTAAAACACATTTCAGCTGCCAACCACCTAAAGTAGAAGAAGAAGCAGAAGATGAGCTACAGAGTTATCATCTTTATGATAATATGTTTTTGCATTTCTGGGTTCCTTACAGCATTTCTGCATGAGATTTACACCACAGTTAAATGTGGATATGTTTAAGAAAAGCTCATAGCATGGCTGCATTTGAAGAGAATAACTACCTACTGACCAGATGCACCAAGAGATCAACTAAAGTCAAACTGGTTGTTTGGTATTACTAGTTAGACAGACCGAATCATTGTTGAATCATTATTGAATTACAGTAATAATGCGATCAATATTTATTTATTTATTGCGTGTAATTTGCTTGGCATACTCATCAGTAAAGTATTATTGGTGATCCTGGGTCTTTACAGTGATGGGTTTTAGCAGACACGAATATAAGTCATCTTTAATTATAATTATATATGATTACATCTATAATTATTATTATTATTATATACTATAATTATATATAATTATATATAATTAGAGATACACAACTCTGAGTGACAAATTAACGCAGCCAGTGCTGGTCTTCTAAGCTTTATATGTGTTAAACGATCGTAAGGTCGTTCTTATAAAAATATTTCTATTGTTACAACCATGCCATTGTTTAATTTAGCTGTTAATATTATTAATTAATTCTTTTTTCACATACCCCATAACATGTTAGAGGTCAGAGCACAGGGTCAGCCATGATACATGCCCCTGGAGCAAAAAGGGTTAAGAGCTGTCTTAGTGTTGAGCCACTACCTTCCACAAAAATTGGATTATTATACATAAAAGTAACTGTAATAATTATTGTAAAGCTTTTACATGCTGTAGTAAAATCTGGTGTCCCCTGTACATTAATTTAAAGGTTATTAATTTATTTCTGAAAGTATATTTCTATATTACCAGATATCAGTTAATACCCAATGTCATGACTCAGTACACCTCCTTGGTTGGGGTCTGCACTAGTAATATAAATCATTATTATTATTACCTTTACCTTGAGGCTACTGATAAATTATAGTATAAATTATAAAGTGTAAGTATAAATTGATTATTTTAGTGATTGATTATTGGTTATTAAATTGCTGTTAGTGATGTAACTTGTAAGTTATGGTAAAATTACCATTAACAGTGTATTTGCATATAGAGATGTCTGGTAATTTTAGCCAGACTTTATCACCGCCCTTAACTGCCTCACCAATTCTGATGATGAAAAACGTTTGTCACAAAATAAACCACACTCAGTTTACTTATATTCGAGGGTGTGGTGTATTTATCTATCATGTAAGCCAACCCCATCACTTATGAAATTCTTTGTACAAGACAACACGTCTGTTGGCGAGATACTTCATCAGGTTGGACATGTTGTCTTTTGCAGATCGGTTTTGTTGTGCTTATATTTCACTTTGTGTCATAGCTCTCATTTTAGTCTTGGCCAAAGTCTTCTTTCATACTGTGGCTCATTCTTTGTCAAGGGATGGCATATCACACAAATGCCCTTAATGGAAAAATCTCCTGTGATTGACAGGGGAGAGAGAGAGTATACACCCCTCCCTACCTCCCAGAAAATGTGGCCAGTTTCGCTTTCTTGGATTTTGGCCACGATTGCCTGTAACATCATCACAATTTGAACGTAGAATATCTGGACATTGTGCTGAATGCTTTCATATTACTGTTTTTTTTAACTTGTTTAAAAAAACTACATGCACTTATCCCACTATAGGGTTAATGAGAACAAACATGGAACTTCAAGAGGCTCCTTATTGATGCTCCTATAGCAGTAATCATACATAAAAAAAAATAAAAAGTACTTTTTAGAACATTGGAATAATGTTACTTTGAATTTTTCATGCAATGGACCTCCATGTTTTTTCTCCGTAGAGACACACAAGAACATGATGCCCACAATAGACTCCAATGGCTCTCAAACGACTGCTGTTATTCTTTCTAGTGCATTTATACAGGAAAGAAGCTGTATTACTGTTCTCAGTGTGAAAAGAGTTTTCCTCGACTATACAATTTCCAACAATACCACCGAATTCATACAAGAGAGAAACCATTTATCTGCTTACAATGTGGAAGAAGATTTACTCACCAATGTACTCTCAGAAAACACCGGCACATCCATACTGTAGAGAATCACTGTGGATAGTGGGGTAAGTGATTTGCTGACATGAGTAATTTCCAACAGCACCAACGAACCCTCACGGTGTGAAAAGAGTTTCAATTTAGAGACCAATCTCCAACACTATCAGTGAATTCACACTGGAGAAATTTGTATTACTGTTCACAGTGTGGAAGACCTTTAATCGAGAGAGTAATTTCCAAACGCATCAGTGCGTTCACACTGGAGAGAAACCTTGCACAGTGTGCACAGTGTGGAAAGAGGTTTAATCAGCCGGTAAAGTGGCCTCAAAGCACACCAGTGCCTTTACACATGGGAAAGGCCCTATCACTGCTCACAAGAGCTTTAATCGACAGGATACACTTTAGTATCACCAGCACATTCACACAGGAGAGGAGCCGTATCATGTTCAGAGTGTGGAAAGAGTTATACTCATCCGAGTAATCTTCAGAAACACCAGGCCATTCACAGAGAGAAGTTGTATTAGTGCTGACTGTGGAAAAAGTTTTGCACAGCTGCTTATATTTTGTACAGAATTACTTATTTAGTAGTATTATATGATATACTTTTTTAGAAAAGTAATATTTATTTACTTTTCTTTTCATACTATACTAACCTTACCACTGGTGGTATTCTTAGTCCTACCCAATGAACCAGCATCAGGATGTGTTTACTGAGATGGCAAATATAGTAATATAATATAATTTGCAATAAACATTACTAAATATCATATAATATAAAGCCCAGTGTAAACCATATCTACTGGTTTGGGGTGCCATGTCATCTGCTGGTTTGGGCCAATGTGTTTTCTGAGGTCCAAGGTCAACGCAGCCATCTATCAGGACGTTTTAGAGCACTTCATGCTTTCTACTGCTGACCAACTTTATGGGGATGCAGATTTCATATTCCAACAGGACTTGGCACCTGCACACAGTGCCAAAGCTACCAGTACCTGGTTCTTAATTGTCCATCAAACTCACCTGACCTTAACCCCATAGAAAATCTGTGGGCTATTGTAAAGAGGAAGATGCAATACACCAGACCCAACAATGCAGAAGAGCTAAAGGCCACTATCAGAGCAACCTGGGCTCTCATAACACCTGAGCAGTGCCACAGAATGATCGACCCCATGCCATGCCGCATTGCTGCAGTAATTCAGGCAAAAGAAGCCCCAACTAAGTATTGAGTGCTGTACATGCTCATACTTTTTATGTTCATACTATTCATTTGGCCAGCATTTTTAAAATCCTTTTTTGTATTGGTCTAAAGTAATATTCAATTTTTTTTTAATACTGAATTTGTATTAGTTGTCAGTTATAATCATCATCAAAGTAAAAGAAATAAACACTTGAAATATATCAGTCTGTGTGTAATAAATGAGTATAATATACTAGTTTCTGCAATTAAAAATGTTACACAAATGCTTAAAAATAAACATATTCATGCAAGGTTAATTTTTAAAAAAACTGAACTGGGTTTATTTTGGACAAGCTCATTTGAGATTGGACTAAGTTAGCTATTATGAGTTTACTTAGCTTTTATTATTATATAGTTTAATAAACATACTTAATATCCAAGATAATGTTGGGTGAAAACACAACATAGAAAACACTAAACATAACACTATACATAGTTAGAAATTACAATATAAGAAGGCACTAGAGAAAATGGACAGTTGATACCTGAAATCAACTACCAGTGATGTTTCACCACCCTGGAGTGGAGAGTTTTCCTTGTTGTGTGTTATTGTTCATGTAAGCTTAATAATAATAATAATAATAATAATAATAATAATAATAATAATAATAATAATAATAATAATAATAATAACAATAGTGCAAGTGAAGTGATTGACCTACTGTGGTTGCACAGAGTTTGACTTCCACATTTAACCTTTCCATGCAGAAAAAACACACTTGCCCAGAGCACCGCTGACATCCACTGAGGTGAGGGGGTTAGGTGCTTTGCTCAGGGTCTTGTCATGTGTGGGATTGAGCTGGCAACCTTCTGGTCACATGATGCCCTAACCTTAAACCAGGCTGACCTCAATAAGTTCTATTTGTATAGCACCTTTCACAACCCAAACAATGTTTTTATGATCATGTGGGTTTCCCCGTTACAAAACCCTGCAAGTAGGCGAATATTTAATTGCCTGAGGTGTAAATGTTAATGTAAGTAAATGTACAGAGCCTATTCCAGGGAAACATAGTAAGCAAGTCCGCAAATAGTTCACTTTCTTTCATGGGTTGATTGACTGATTTATTGTTTATTTATTGGTAATTGTTTGCATTACAAAATTGACAAGCATAGATAGACAAGCATAGATATTTATTTAATAGATTTAAATAGATATTTAATGTCCCGCCCACAGTCCAGTCCTATAAATGAAACACCTTTCAGCTGTAAAACAACCTCAAATTGAGTTGTAAAGCAACTAGTATCCTTAGCATGATTTTACCCTTCATATAAGTAAGTGTATAAATAAATTCTGATTGTAGTGTGATAGGAATTAGTAAGGATTAAGCTGTTCATTTTTTTAACCTCATCACTTTAATCACTGATTCCCACTGACCCTGTGTTTGACTGTCTATTATTGTCCTGAACCTACAAAACTGTCTGATGAACCATTTTTTTTATTTACATTTACAGCATTTGGCAGACACTCTTATCCAGAGCAACTTACATTTATCTCATTTATACAACTGAGCAGTTGAGGGTTAAGGGCCTTGCCCAGGGGCCCAACATTGGCAGCTTGGTGGTGGTGGGATTCAAACTCATGACCTCCTGATCAGAAGTCCAACAGCTTTACCACTGTCCACCACCACTACTTTTATAAAATGATTATATGACTTTGTGTATATTATAGTAAATAATTAAGAAATGATAATTCATTTCAAAATGTATTTTTTTTTTAAATGCATGGTATGTCCACTAAATATATTACAGTATGAATAATGTATTTAGATATAGTAGTACATTTCTTATATTTGTCATAAACTTTGAAGTGCCAGAGAAATTGGTACAGATAAGCCTATGAAAAATACACGTGTGATAAGTTCCTCTGTTCATGTCCTGTATTCATTCTGATGGGTTTGTCCTCTTCTAACAGGACAATGGACCACCACACATGTCTAGAGACACACACCTAAATCACCAGATCTCAAAGTTATTAAGCGCATCTGGGACGTCACGTGACACGCTGTGGAACACAGAAATCCTGCACCTCAGAATACAACAGGACTGTGGAGCGTTCTGGAGGAAGTCTGGGGTTCAGTACATACAGAATATTTATACAAGCTGGTGGACTACATGCCCCGTGGGGGACCTACCAGTTTTATTGTTGCTGTTATATACGCTGCATGTATTCCTTGAAGATCCTTGGTCCGCTGATGAAACTCCAGTCCAGTAGGAGGCAGTAAATCCTCGTCTAATTCCAGACTAATCCCGCAGAGCTCGTCATCTTTACCTCAGAATATTTCTGACTGCGTCTCTTCTGTCACGGATAAAACCTCATCTGGTGAAATAATTATCATTTTTAGGAGGCTAAACTGGGGTGAACTTTAAAATCCTGAGGTAAGTTAAAGTCAAACTGGGTGTTTTTCTGAGATCCTGAGGGGATTTTAGGGTTGGACCTTTGACTTGACCCAGACGACTGACCGACAGACAAAAAAGACTGACCATCCCTCAGGGACCGAGCTGGGTTTTATTATAATTATTAATTATATAATAAAAAAATATATATAATAAAATAAAAGCAGTTTTATTGTAGAGTAGCTGTGGTCATGGCGCACCCTGTGGTAAACGGAGGTCAGTTCGTCTGCTGCGGTTTTCACCTCAGTCTGAATTCTTCTTTATTATTAATATATATAAAAATGTCCTTATTTGATGTTTTAGGGTTTAATGTTTTAAAATTGTACAGCAGTTCTTATTTTTCTAGCGTTTTACGACAGTTATTTGTTATGTCTGTGCTGGATATAGCTGAATGTCTGGCTGGTTTAACCCAGTCGATTTATTTATTTATTTTTCATGTATTTTTAGTAGTATTTTTAATTGTTTTTAACAGGTCCAGTACTCCCACCACCCCATTGCAGAGCTTTATTATTGAACACCAACTCTTTTCAGGGGAAAGTAGCTGAAGCAGCCTTTTAAAAAGTCGCCCTGTGACGTCAAGCTCATTTGCATACTAATAATAAATAATTATGATATGGAATAACAAACTGTAAGAGAACATTAGGGAAAATGTTCATATAAAAGCATAGAGTTTTATCAGACACTAATACAGAATAATAGATTACAATTAACTCAATGTAAATGACTTAACCTAACTGGGGTTTAATTATGCTAATTGGGTAATTGGATATGTTCAAGATTCAGGAAATTGTATTGATCACATGAGTTTGTATAGCTTGTGCAAACGTACACTGAAATGTACAGTGGCTGATCTGAAGACAGTGCAAGAGGTACAATAAGATATAAATATATACATTAAAAAAATCATTAAATATAATGGTACACCAGTTTAATACTTGGTAGGTCCCTCATGGGACTCCATGAGCTTGCGGAAAGATTCTGTAGGCAATGAATACCATATCTAAGAAATAAATAAAAATGTGAAATGTGTATCTTTGTGTGCACAATATATCTAGTGGTAACGTGCAACCAGTGCAGATCTCTGTAGCAGTCTTGTTCCTAATCCCAGAAACTCATCAGACTGAGTGCAGGACATGAACGGGTGTAACTCCGAAAGGGGAAGCACACAGTGTTCACCTGTCAGAGACCATTATGAAGCTTTCTTACATATCTGTTGCACTTGCAGAAGCAACTAGTGACATGCATAGCTGGCGTTGTTATGTATTTTGCATAGGATTATCTGTACCATGTATATGAATGGGGATGATACAATAAATAGGAATAAACTAAAAAATATAATTTCTAGTCACAAGAATGCAGCCTGGCAGGGCAAAGGACCAAAAATAGACCTGGGGGAGGGGAGAGGGGTACGTCAAGGTCACTGCTCACTCGCACCACTTCCCTGGCCTGGTTTTTTACCTTTGATCATGTCTCTAGGTGGAGCGAGTGTCTGCTTTTCCCTATATTTTTTTTTACATACTAGTTTTAATTAAAAAAAAAAAAAACCCAAAAAAAAAAACCAATTGCTTGTTTCCTAGGAAAGAACAATGGACATTGTCCCAAAGCATTTTTACAGAAATATATCCAGAGTTTAAATTTATGTTTAAAAAATTGTGGTCATCCAGATTTTTTTCCTTGCTTAACATATGTTATGTTTTTTTTTTTTAAATAATTGCTACTTTTACATTTACATTTACGTACATTTACATATACGTGATCTCTGTCAGATTTAAGAAAAAAAAAGTTGGAGGAAGATATTGTATTGTAAATAAATATGAATTTAAGACTGTAATGGTAATAATGATTGAATAGAAGAAAAAGAACAGTGGTAAAGTTTGACCACAAGCACAGAGGAATAAAACCAAAGACTCAAAAGAGCTTCTCAGTCTGTCTATTTTATTATATTATATTATATGATTACTGTTTTACAAAATTAGATTCACTGTACATAATTAGGTTAGATTAGATCCACTATGCATATGAATTACAGACTATTATTGTAAATGAATATTTGAATTTAGCCATGACTATAACCTTAGCTGCTGATATGGCTTTAATGATAATGTCTGACCCTAGTTCAATTCAGATAATTGCTTATTTGGCGTTCAGGTAATTGAATTTGAATTTTACTGTAATTATTAAGTAATTCATTTCCCATAGAAGGACGTCACTGTCAGACATGGGACCTTAAACAAAATTTAACACATGTACAGGACAGAACTGTGAAGAAACACTGTATTACAAATGCAATTTAAAATGATAGTTTAAAAATAAAGAAGAACGAGGTGAAGGTTGGGACAAACCGTGGTGATCAATGATTTTGGATTTAACCCTGAATTTAGTGATGAAGCGGTGTGTCCCAATACTTTTGTCCATATAGTGTATAAAATCAAGCTTCTCGTTTAGGCCAGTGGAATGAGTACTTTGTGCCAACTGTACAGTTTGGTGAAGAAGGGATGACATTATGTGGTTGTTTTTCAAGGCTTGGTCTAGATCCCTTAGTCCCTGTGTAGGGAAATCTTAATGCTTCATCATACCAAGACATTTTGTATGCTTCCAACGTGGAGGAAACAGTTTGGTGAAGCTCCTTTTCTGTTCCAGCATGACTGTCCCATGGCACAAAGCAAGGTGTATGAAGTCATGGTCAGGTTAGTTTGGTGTGGGAAAACGTGACTGGTCCACACAGAACCCTGACCTAGACCTTCTCCAACACTTTTGGGATGAACTAGAATGGTCCCCTCATTCAACCTCAGTGTCTGACCTTACAAATGCTCTTTTGCATAAATAGGCAAAACTCCAAGAAACAGAAGTTGTTATTGCTGCAAAGGGTGTCCCAATACTTTTGTCCATATAGAGGGTTTTTTTGGGAACAGATAGAAGTTTTGATAGATTTGTGGGAAAGGTGGCCTCTGGACCCTAAGTGAATCAATTTCATATGTAATAGGGTTGGAAGTCTTGACTGCTATCAGTTTTGATGTTTTCACGTTTTCAGTTTGACAACTTTATGTTTGAAATAAAGTATGATAGTTTTCATACCAAAATGAGCACACAACTTAAAATCTAATCTAAAAGCTATCTAATCAGTCAGTAATGTAACAGTAGCACAATGCATACAATTATACAAAGACAGATCAAGAACCTCACTTAATGTTCACATCAAACATCAGACTGAATCAAAAGTGCCCACAGGGTCCAGCTCATTCCCTTCAACCATATTCTGACATCCCTAGACACCCAATATTATGCAGGCTGTTCATAGGGGCCAACAGGTAGGTTTTGCTAAATTAAGCTTACCATACCTCAGAAGGATAACGGTGAGGTAGGGCTTTCCAGAACTTCCCAGAACCTCTTCTTTTGGTCTTCTCACTGGTGTCACCTTACTCCTTCCACAAACCTGCAAATCTGCAGTTTATTTCCTGCCAACCTAATTTTCTCCATGTTTACCTCCCTTGTTGTAGTCAGATCAGTTCCAAGGTCTACCTCTGCTCTTGCAGCCCCTGGGGTATAGCATTTATCTTTCTCACTGTAACTGTATCTGGTTGCATGTCAGTCAACTGTTCTGTAACTGTCTATGAAACAAGCTCCTTTTTGGTGTCAGTTCTTGTTATTGCAGCTAAAACCAGTAGTGGCTTTAACCAGCTAAAACCAAAGGGTAAGGCTCTGGGTTACTGATCAGACAGAGTGGGGGTGGGGCGGTGGTGGTTACACTTCAGCACTTTTAAACTGCCACTATTGGGATTTTGAGCAAGGCACTTAACCATCCCTGCAGGGTTGTATAATCTTTATTCTCTCTTAAAGTTAATAAGATCAGAAAGAACTAGCTTTTTGCATAGAATTCTTAAGATATGGGTGAACTGTACATTATTCATTGATGCATTGACTTTTCCTTTTTTTTCTGCCCCAGAAATGAACACCGCTGTGATGGTCTTTTCCTGCTCCTTGTGTCCCCTTTCCTACACTTCTCAAATTGACCTTCATAATCACATTGAGAAATGCCACGATCAGAAGGAATCATTACAAATTAAATATGAGAACATGACAACCACAGGATGCTCCAGTAGTGAGCAGAACACTGTGTGTAATTTGCCACCGACTACCAAACCACTGCAGACCGATCTTCACCAATACCCAGAATGTGGGAATACTCAAAAGACCGATCTCAAAACACTCCCAAACCGCCGGGTGAAAGAGAAGCCATATCGCTGCTCTGAGTGTGGAAAAAGTTTTAATTGCCAGGCTAATCTCAATGTCCACCAGCGCATCCACACTGGAGAAAAGCCGTACAAATGCCTAGAGTGTGGAAAGAGTTTTGCACAGTCGGGTCATTTTCAACAACACCAGCGCACTCATACGGGGGAGAAGCCGTATCAGTGCTCAGAGTGTGGCAAGAGTTTTAATCGTCAGTCTAACCTCCGAACACATCAGCGCATCCACACGGGCGAGAACCGCCACCAGTGCTCACAGTGTGGAAAGAATTTTACTTACCGAAGTAATCTGGAAATACACCAGCGCATTCACACGGGCGAGAAACCCTATAATTGTTTACAGTGCGGAAAGAGTTTTGCACAAGTGGGTCATTTTCAACAGCACCAGCGCGTTCATACAGGAGAGAAGCCATACCACTGCTCATACTGTGGAAAGAATTTTGCACAGTTGGGTCATCTTCAACGGCACCAGACTGTTCACACGGGAGAGAAACCCTATCCTTGTTCACTGTGCGGGAAGAGTTTTGCCGAAAATGGTACTCTTAAATCACACATGCGCGTTCATACTGGAGAAAAGCCGTATCGATGCTCACAGTGTGGAACACGTTTTACCAAAAGCGGCAGCCTCAAAGCCCACATGCGCATACATACTGGAGAAAGACCATACCAGTGCTCAGAGTGTGGGAAGGGTTTTTATTCCCGAAGCCCTCTCCTAATCCATCAGCGCATTCACACTGGAGAGAAACCCTTCCAGTGCTTGCTGTGTGAGAAGAGTTTTTATTGCCGGAGCCGTCTCCGTATACATCAGCGCGTTCATACCGGCGAGAGACCATTTCACTGCTTGGAGTGTGGCAAAAGCTTTTACTGCCGGACCCATCTCCAAATACACCAGCGCATTCACACCGGAGAGAGACCGTTCCACTGCTTAGAGTGTGGAAAGAGCTTTTATTGCCGGACCCATCTCCAAATCCATCAGCGTAGTCACACGGGAGAGAGGCCGCACGTCTGCTCACAATGTGGCAAGAGTTTTAGTCTGGTGAGTACTCTCAAAGTACACCAGCGCGTTCACACCGGGGAGAAGCCGTATCATTGCCTACAGTGTGGGAGGAACTTTGCACAAGTGGGTCATCTCCAACAACATCAGCGAGTTCACAGAGGAGACAGGTCCTATTATGCCTCACTGTTCGGTATGAGTTTTGTCCAAGTGGCTCAGTATCAAAACCCCAAACCTGTTCACACCGCAAAGAAGCTGCATCGCTGCTCGAAGTGTGGCAAGAGTTTCACCAAACGCCGTGCTCACAAATCACATATGCGCATTCACACCGGAGAGAAACCGTTCCGGTGCTCACAGTGTAACAAGAGTTTTTATTACCAGGTCTATCTCCAGATACATCAGCGCATTCACACAGGGGAGAAGCTGCTGTATATCTGCTCACAGTGTGGCAAGAGTTTTAGTCTGTTGTGTACTCTTAAAGTACACCAGCGCATTCACACGGGAGAGAAACCGTATCACTGCTCACAGTGTGACAAGTGTTATAGTCTGCTGAGTAATCTCAAAGGACATCAGCGCATTCACACCAGAGAGAAATTCTATCTCTGATCACACGTATCCTGCTCTGTATTTTGATGAAGTAAAGGTCTTTTCCTTTACACTGGCAGTAGTCCGCACTCATATATTAAGTTTGCAGGACAAAGAGCTGCCCAGTTCATGGGTTCATGATGAGTGCTTGCCTTTGTGCAGCGTGATGCATTACTGAGATGATTATTAATTTATCTCCAGGAACTGTTATCACTGGTCATGGTGGATGAAATGAGCCTTTTGGTTATATTTTAAGGAATTGAGGCAGCAACGTTTGTTAATAAACATTGTGTCTGCATGAGCAGGTGGAATTATTTTTTTCAGAATTCCTTCCCACAAGTGTGAGGAAGTCCTGTACCCAGCTCTACCCTAAAGTGACACCATGTATCCCTGATTCGATACGGTGTAAATTATTCATTTTTAATGTCCCATATTATTTCATCTAGCTGTTTTTGTGCCATTCATCTTGACCCTTCTCCGGTTCAAGTCCAGCTCTCCTGGATTGTATATGATCTCCATTTTGCTCCATGTGGAATGAAGTGCAACATGATTAATCACGAAAATGTAACACAGGCTTGGGTTGTTCTTGCCTGGTTTAGATCATACTTGACAGAACATTACAGGTTTCTTAACACTAATTGAAACAAAGTGTAAGCTAGTGTCCCGAGTTTCCTTCTAGGGCCCGTTTGTATTCTTTCTCTAGATTTAGCTCTTGGGACATGAGAATCAGAATCTCTTAATATGAGCCCCAGTGTTTCAGGACTGTTTGTATGAGTACCTTTGTGTTGCGGACACTGATATAATGGTATATTTAAAGAAATAGAAATAAGTAGGTCTGGAGATATTTACATTTTTTTTATACATAGTCACTTTCAAGAAGCTTTTGGAATCTTTTTTTGAAGATTACTCATGTTCATCAAGTTTTGTGCTCTCTAGAACGTACATGCTCTGCCCTACTGGCTAGGGCTTTTTATGGCTGTACATCTTCCCAACAGACCTGTTACAATGGTGTGGCCATGTTAGACCCAGTGACCTTAGAATGGTTGGTAATGTACTGTGGGACAGTTAGCAGTTTTGTCTGATCTGCATAGCCCTGTATTTCAGAAACTTTAGGTTTCCCATTCTGGTCTGTTTTCTCTGTGGGCTTTAATAAAACTCTGTATTAGCACCCAAATCTGTGCATCATCTGTGACTTTAGGTAACTTATTTAATACAACGTAAGAAATCCAGTGTTTATGTAAATGTGTGTGTTGTGTGTTAATGTATGTATCTGAGGATCATTGACAAGGGCCAAATTGTGATGACGACTGGGTCAGAGCCTCGCCAAAATGGCTGGCCAGCCCGATTGTCCATGCTGATTCTTGTACAACATCAAAAACACCTACAATGGACTGAGCCTTGGAACAGCTGCAGAAGGTGCCCTGCTCTGATTATGGTTTTTTGCATCAGCATAGGCATACGTGGTCTTTAACAATGTTTTGGTAGGTGGTATCTAGCAAAGTAACATCGTAAATGCCAGGATGCCTATGCTGATGCAAAATGATGCCAGGATATGCCAGATAAATGCCAGGATGCAAGGTTTCACAGCATAACACTGGATCAACCAGCTTCTGTCCATAGTGCACCCTAGTGCCATCTCCACCAGGTAAGAGACACACTCCCTCATGCTAACAGTATTCTGTAATAGCACTGGTCTCTTTCAGCAGGATAATATTAAATAATACGCTACAAAAACGGTTTAAGAATGTTTTGAGAAATGGAAGAGTTCAAAATGTTGACGTGGCCTCAAAATTCCCCAGCTCGAGTATCTGAGTGATGTTCAGGACAAACCTCACAGCCTGCAGGATTTAAAGGATCTGCTGCTAATGTTTTGGTGCCAGATACCACAGCACACTGTCAGATGCCTTGTAGGTGGTTTTCAACATCGTGGCTGATCAGTATATCAGTTTATATGATAGATTTGTACTTCATAATAATAATGATAATGATAATAATAGTAATTTTACTGGGGTGCCCAGAGCTTGCTGTGCCTAGGGTGGCCCTAACCCCACACATGGCTTCCCCTTATCTATAGTTGGAAGCAGCTTCAGCACATTCTACCTTTTCCAACCATCCCTAGGCTGAGCGGTAAAATGGTTGGAGTTTTAAGAAAGGAGTGTCTTCAGACCAATAGTTCACTCTCCAGACCAGTAGATGGTGGTACTTAGCTGAAAACCTTCTGAAACTAAAGAAAGGTGAAAAAGACGGCCCATCCAGCAGAGCTAACCATCACAACATGGACATGTATCTGTCTTCTGAATGGGTTTTACAGCAAGAGGACAATATGGTGGAGTTGCAAATAAAAATAAAATCTGTTTATGAGGTGGATAAATGCGTTAATCTTTAAATCCTGAGGTAAGTTGAAGTAAACCTGGATCTCTGATCTGCCTGGTGTGGGTTATCAGTGGGTTAACCTGACTGGATCCTCAGTAGATCCTTTCTGCACTGTGATAGATCCCAGTCTATGTACCTGACTTACAGATATATACATGGTATTCTTAAATATGTATTTAAATATATAAATGATTAAGGATTGATTTTAGTTCAGTTTCTTTCTCAGATTATCTGCACTGCTGTGAGTTATTAATTATTTTCAACCTTTTTTCCTTTTCTTTAATCAGTATTACAGTCTAGGTCATTACAGTGTTGACCTTCAGCAGATCTGAAGGAAAATTGACATTTAATTGTATAATTATATGAATATGACTGTTATCTATAAATAGTTTTTATAGCATTTACGGCAAGATACTTTTAAAAGACTTTAAACATAAAAAGCAGGCTGATTTTAGACATCCTTATGATTACTACAGAATAAAGTAAAAACATTAATTAAACCTCAAGTATGTTTTGGCAGCCATCTCATCCACTCCATAACTGCACTAGTAAGAGTGAAATAAAGCACTACAGTAACAGTAGAGTTTCCTAACAAAAGAGTCGAACTGTGACAATCTTTGTCTCCTCACAGGTTTCAGCTTTGACCTTGCATGATGTCAATATAAATGGCCCAGCAATAAAATACTATTTTGGAATTTGACCATTTAGATATCCATATGTTGCAGGGCTTTTTTCATATACATCCACAGACCGTCCTGGTTGCAAGTTGAGAACATCATGATATTTGACATGCTCTCGGGTGGTCTTGTGTTATGCAAAGTTACGCAGCTATAGCTATATGAAAGTAATCAACAATTGGAAGTTGTGATGTGGAACCCAAAGTTCTATAACATTAAATGGTTCTGATATTGATTCCATTTTTAACAATATGCTTAATTTTTTATCTCCAGACATGAACAACACTGTGATAGTTTTCTCCTGCTCCTTGTGTCCCCTTTCCTACATGTCTCAAATTGACCTTGATAACCACATTAAGACATGCCACTATGAGGAAGCAGGAGAAATTAAATATGAAAGCAGGATACAGACTGGATGCTGCAGCAGTGAGCAAAAAACTGGGGGTAATTTATCCCCAACTATCACCAATCACTCAGCAATGGAGGAAGATCTTCACCAGTACCCAGACTGTGGAAATACTCAGGAGATTGATCTCAAAACACACCCAAACCTCCATATAGAAGAGAGGCCATATCACTGTTTGGAGTGTGGAAAGAGTTTTAGTCATCGTAATACTCTGCGACAACACCAGCGTATTCACACAGGGGAGAAGCCGTATCACTGCTTGGAGTGTGGAAAGAGCTTTAATCACCACACTAATCTCCAAACACATCAACGCATTCATACAGGTGAGAGGCCGTATCGCTGCACAGAGTGCGAGAAGAGCTTTACTCACCACAGTGCTCTTCAAAGACACCAGCTCATTCACACAGGAGAAAAGCCCTACCACTGCTCGGAGTGCGGGAAAAGTTTCAACCGGCAAACCAATCTCCGAGCACACCAGCGGAGCCACACCGGAGAGAAGCTGCATCAGTGCTCGGAGTGTGGGAAGAGCTTTTCTCACAGAAGTGCTCTCCAAACACACCGGCGCGTTCACACTGGAGAGAAGCCGTACAACTGCTTAGAGTGTGGCAAGGGCTTTGCGCAACTGGGCCATCTTCAACAGCACCAGAACGTCCACTCGGGAGAAAAGCCGTATAGTTGTTTATACTGTGGGAAGAGTTTCTCGCAAGTGGGTCACCTTCAAAAACACCAGACAGTTCACACTGGGGAGAAGCCGTATTGCTGTTCGCAGTGTGGAAAGAGTTTTACTCAGCCCAGTACTCTCCAAACACATCTGCGCATTCATACCGGAGAGAAGCCCTACCAGTGCTCCCAGTGTGGCAAGAGTTTTACTAAAAGTGGCACTCTCAAAGCACACCAGCGCATTCACACTGGAGAGAGACCCTATCAGTGCTCTCACTGTGGGAAGAGTTTTACACACCTGCTCAGCCTCCAGATACACCAACGCATTCACACGGGAGAGAGACCATATCACTGCCTGCAGTGTGGGAAGAGCTTCATACGCCGAACTTATCTCCAGATACACCAGCGCATTCACACAGGAGAAAAGCCGTACGTCTGCTCCCAGTGCGGGAAGAGTTTTAGTCAGCTGAACACTCTCAAAACACACCAGCGCATTCACATGGGAGAGAACTCCGCTACACTTGATGCACGCTAATCGCAGTGCAGGAAGACTTTTACCAAGTCCGTACTGTATCTAAGACCAGGATCAGCCAGATAAAGAAAATGTCGGCTGATTGCACTGTATAGCAGATCAATCACACATCACTAGCTGGCATGAAACCATTGATTTACTTGGTTGCTTCCTGGTTTTCCGTGTGGTTCTGCATGAAACGGTAATCGATAACCATTTTTATCTTAACGGTGCTTTAAATGACTGGGGGAATATAGCAAAAACAACCTGGTCAACAAACAACAAAGGGTCAAGCTTCACTCTAGAACAACCACATTGATCCTTGAATTGATATTCACTGTCCAAGTCACATTTTTGAGTCATCACTGGGCTTGCTATTGATTAGAGTACCTTAAGCTAGCCATCTCCCCAGGCTTTGTCTGTCTAAGATGTCTTAATTTTTTACTCATTCCTCTCAGTCTGTGGATATGTTCTCATATCATCAGATATGGAAAGGACTGAACATGATATTTTATGGCCTGATAGACTTTGACCAGTTTGTTAGAATCAACTGAAATTCTTTAGAAGAATTGGAATATGATGTAGTCCTGGGCAATTTTTTTACTATTCATTTGAGAGAAAGTTTTAACACAATTTTTAGCAAGACGGTACATTATTTTTTTTAACATCTGCAAGTACTATTTAAAAGTTTTATCCAATAAGAAGGAAGAGCAAAGCCTTCTTAACCAGCCTTCACTACGTTTAAACACAAAGCACTTCAATAAAATCAATAAACAAACACCAAGTAAACAGGCAGCAGAACTTGTTGAAGTGTGGAGAGTTGGCACCCATGTTTTCACATCTTAGCAACAAGCTAGGCAGCTAACTCAGATGAGTAAAGTATATTATCTTTCTCAAACTGAGAACTGTATAGTGAGTGTTTCAGAAAATCTACGCTGCAATTAATCAATGTAAAAAAATAAGAAAAATAAACAGAAATCAGGAAAAAATGTACATGAATCAAGTAAAATTGTCTGCCAATATAGTGAGTAAAGTTATCTTGTTAATATTTCTTAAAATAAGAAAAAAATTTCTACAAAAAATCTATTCAAGTCAGTTCTTCTTGGAATTAAATTTTTAAGATTTTCCGATTTCATTTTTTGCAGTGTGTTATGCTGAGGAATTGGAACATACTTTTATAACCTTTAGGTAAATATTACACAGTGTGTTGCTGCTCTGCTGTCTGTTTAATATAACGTTACCCCATCCATATCCACGTCTGCACTGACTCGAAAGTCACTTCAGTTTTGTTTATACAGAACTTTTTATTATGAAAAACTCTGAATGGTTTCAGTTCTGGAGAATCCTAGTGATCTGAAACAGTATCGCTCCCCTGAGCACTTCGCTCAGGTGAGGAGGTCCTGCTGATCATCTCATCAGCTGGTGGAAGTCATTCTCAAAGTTTTATATCATCATAGTGTTGTTAATTTAGATTAGGTTCACTAATATGTCATAACTGTTTAATGTTGTGTGTGTAACATGAACTTAAAGTTTTTCTATTATTACTATTATTGTTGTTGTTGTTGGGAAGTGCAATATTCATATTAAATGTTTTTAAACACCTACATTGTTTCTTGGATGATGTACTGGTTGTACAGTCTGTCATTAGTGTTATTATATCTGTCCATCCTGTTATGTGCACATAGGTGACATGAATAATGTTAACGATCTTATTACAGTGGCACCTATTAAGGGGAAGATATATGGAATTAGACAGAAACAAAACAAAATGTTGTCTCTCTCGTTCCAAATATCTGTGTAATAATAACAAACTAAATAAAAGAAACGAAGGAGAGAATAAAATAATATTAACTACAGTAATAATGATAATAATAATAATAATTTAGATTAGATTAAACTTTATTGCCATTGTGCAGAGTTCAGGTACACAGCCAATGAAATGCAGTTAGCATCTAATAGAAGTGCAAAATACAGTATTACTATCATTATTATTTACAGATAAATGCAGGGAATGAGTAAAAAGAAAAATGCTTACAGAATGAGTACAAGAGGTCAGTAGGGTTATAATTAACAGTATAAATAGTGTATGATAATAAATATATATACAGTGTATGACAAAAGTAAGTACTAACTCAATATACAGCCATTAATGTCTAAACCACCGGCAACAAAAGTGAGTACAGCCCTAAGAGAAAGTTCCTGAAGTGTCAATATTTTGTGTGGCCACCATTATTTTCCAGAACTGCCTTAACTCTGGGCATGGAGTTTACCAGAGCTTCACATGTTGCGACTGGAATGCTTTTCCACTCCTCCATGATGACATCACGGAGCTGGCGGATATTTAAGACTTTGCACTCCTCCACCTTCCGCTTGAGGATGCCCCAAAGATGTTCTATTGGGTTTAGGTCTGGAGACATGCTTGGCCAGTCC
>JAOVVF010000042.1:469781-485895 GCA_028565595.1 Duopalatinus emarginatus | reverse complement strand
TATAGAGTATGTATAGAGTATGTATAGTGTCTATAGTGTCTATATTGTGTCTATAGAGTATGTATAGTGTCTATAGAGTATAGAATATGTATAGTGTATATAGCATGTCTATAGAGTATGTATAGAGTATGTATAGTGTCTATAGTGTCTATATTGTGTCTATAGAGTATGTATAGTGTCTATAGAGTATAGAATATGTATAGTGTATATAGCATGTCTATAGAGTATGTATAGAGTTTGTATAGTGTCTATAGTGTCTATATTGTGTCTATAGAGTATGTATAGTGTCTATAGAGTATAGAATATGTATAGTGTATATAGCATGTCTATAGAGTATGTATAGAGTTTGTATAGCATCTATAGTGTCTATAGAGTATGTATAGAGTATGTATAGTGTCTATAAAGTGTCTATAGAGAATGTTTAGTGTCTATAGAGTATGTATAAAGTTTGTACAGTGTGTAAAGTGTGTCTACATAGTGTGTATAGAGTATGTAAAGAGCGCCTATAGTGCCCGTACTGTGTCTAAAGAGTGTGTATAGAGTTATATAGTATGTTTACAGAGTGTACATAGAGTGTCTATAGAGTGGTTTTAGCGTGTCTATGGAGTGTTTATGTGTCTGTAGATTAGGGATGTAACGATGCGCTCTGCTCACAATTCTGGATTCCTGATTCGATTTCCTCATGATATTTGAGACAGAATCTGAAATTCTGACAGGTCCGAAATTTCCTTGTCTAAGCTGTGCAAAAATCCACTATTGTAAAAAAAAAAAAAAAAATGTAAATAAATATGTTAACTAACCATCACATTTCTGTTACTGAAGAAAAACAAGCAAACAAACAAACAGAACACAAGTCCCCTGATTTTAACAGAGGTTTATACTGAGCTCTCAACATGTCTTATTGTAACAGCTTCAGCAGGTCCTAAATAAACAAATTCTTTAATCTTAAATTCGTTCATTTCCACTGCTAAATGTTAGCAGCTGCAATGCTAGTGACTGTAGCAGTGGGGGAGAGTGGCGCAGGATGTGCTAGTGTGAGTTTAATCGATTGCTCCCTCTGGTGTTCAAGAACGCAACTGCATTAGATGGCAAATCACAAAACGTGATATCGTCCATCTCCACCATGCACATCGTCACACTTCTGCATCGCGATGCATCGTGGCACGATTCTTCGTTACACCCCTACTGTAGACTGGTGTCTATAGATTGTGTGTAGGGTGTCTGTAGTCTGTCTATAGTGTGTCTGTAATGTGTCCACAGAGTGTCTACAGCGTGTCTATAGCGTGTAGTGGATTTATATCCATCACCATTCAGCACTCAGGATGACATCACAAACTTTCTATAAATATAACAAAAACATGCAACCGAATAAAATCTCAGCGGTTTAAGTAAGTAGTGACCCGTACAGTACTGAGGAAGTGGAGTGCAGTGAAAGAACAAGGACACGAAAATACACAACAGCCCAGTTTTTTAATGTCATGCACAATTTTCTTCACTCAGAGGTCAAAAACGTCTTTCAAAAGTGCCCGAGGTAAAAGGAACAGATTTTAACAGAAAGGGTTTTTTAGTAAAAAAATGGAAATAAGGAAAAATGCTTCAAGTCTGAGTAAAAAAAATTTAATAAATTAATAATAATAATAATGATAATAATTATTATTATTATTACTATTATTATTATTATTATTATTATTACTGTTATTATTATTATTATTATTATTGCTATTATTATTATTTTATAATTAATTTATTTAATAATTCAATAAAAAAGAGACTGAAGTTAGAACAGAAGGTTTTAGGAAACAAAGTGAACACATAAAACCATTATGTAACATTTTATTTCTGTCCTGTTCAGCTTCTTTTTTCCCCCTTTTTCCTTTTTTTTGGACTACAGCTTTCAGCAGCACGTTAGGCAAGAATAATCTGTGGCATGCAGAGAAATGTTAAAATTTAGATTATGAAGCATGAAATTAGAAAAATGGAACAAGTCTGGATTCATCTAATCCTATACGACCTCCAGGGAAATGGGCATAGAGACATGAAGAAGAACATACAGTTTGTCAGGAAGTAGCACAGATCATAGTGTGTGTGTGTGTGTGTGTGTGTGTGTGTGTGTGTAGTTTTGTTTAACTTTATGTTAAACTTTTTAATTAATTCTTTTACGTCATTTAAATTTCATGACAATTTCATTAGCATCCATTCACCCATCAGTTCATTTATAAGTTTATTTATCCATCCATCCATCCATCCATCCATTCATTCATTCATTTATCTATTCAGCCCTCCAACAGCCCACAATCCATTAATCCACCTCAGTCCATCAATACATCCATACCTGTATTCATCAATCAATCTGCTCATCCATGCAGTCCCCTATTAACAGAACATTAATATTTAGCTCATAGCATTTAGACCTTTGTATTATCCATCCATCCATCCATCACTCCATTCATCCATCACTCCATCCATCTATTCATTTATCCATCACTCCATTCATCCATCACTCCATCCATCCATTCATTCATCCATCACTCTATTATTCCATTCATCTAACACTCCATCCATCCATTCATTCATCTATTACTCCATTCATCCATCACTCCATCTACCCATTTATCCATCACTCTATCCATACATTCATTCATCCATCATTCCATTCATCATCACTCCATCTATCCATTCATCCATTACTCCATCCCTCCATCCATGTGTCTATCCATTGAACACAGTTACTAAAATAGTGTGAATAGTGCGACTATAATGTTCACGTTAATTGCGTTTAACTAAAACTGTCTCTCATCCAAACCTGAATAAACCCACCTGACAGGTGACCCGCCCACAGCCATCATTTAGAAGTGACTTCAGTCTGATGGGGGAGGGGCTGTACCCCTTACACTGTCATGTAAACGCAGCGTCTCAGGTTTATAATTAGTTCAAACTGGTACGTTAATGACTCTGAGAACGCAGCACACCTGATTCCACTCGTCACTTCATTACCTCCCTGTGTGTGTGTAATTAGAGCCATTTCTGAACCTTGATCATTTCAGGCAGGTGTGTAGGATTGTGAAAGTCACTGAACCGTGCTGAGAAGAGATGAGCATCGGCCTGGCCGAGGTGACAACGTGACGCCCTCAACGATCAGGGTAGAAATGTGAAGCCGGACATAAAAATAAACAGTCTGACCCGAGGTCCGGCCTGTGTGTGTGTTTACAGTAAAGTGTTTCAGGAAATGTCTACAGGAGTGTGTGTGTGGCTCTAAAGCCTACACTGTTACACTAGTGTACAGGAATCTCTTTATTTTAGCTAATAACTCACACCTGAACTTAGGTAACGTGTGTGTGTGTGTTTCAATGAAATGTTTTGTTTGGAGAAGGAGGAAAAAGCAGTGGAAAGAGTTTGTTGTTGCTGTCTCTCGGCTTCTCCATGCACTTCTCTTATCCACCCACCCGACCAGCTGCTGATCCCCCCAGAGCCGGGGCAATTAGTGTCTACCTGACATGTGTGCTTTCTGTCAAACATGTGCCTACCTTATTGTTTTGACCAGTCTGGTGTCGAATTCCAGCTGCTGGAGCGGAAATTGCCTCAGCCTTCATGCCCGACTGCACCGCTCTCTTTTAAAGTTTCTGTCAGGTCCGGATTATTATAAAAACATCTCTTAAATGCTGCAGCGAATTGGGTTTGTAGTAAGACTTAAAGGCGTTGTAGCACCTTACATAAGTATTCACACCCTGAGAGGGCCGTCTGTACTGTAAGGCATGGTGGTGGTAGCATCAAGTTGTGGATTACCAATTAATCAAGAATTACAAAAATAAATGAAAAAATGATTTTGTTTGTCAGTGTGTGAGTGAGCTGTGGGACCATGTCAGTGATTGGTTGTTTAAAATGTCCATCAGATGACCTTGCTCAGATAAAGTAGTCTGTTCTTGTCTGTTTGTACTGATGAGATATTCCGAGTGAAGGTGAAGGTGAAGGTGAAGGTGAGGTTGTCCCTCATGCTGTCTGTTTTTAAAGCTTGATGTCACACCAGCGGATCGGAGAGGACGACGGCATCAACCTTCTGTTGTCCCGAATAACTCGACTACACTTTGGCTTAATCCATCCTGACCTAAAGTAAACTTATTTTCATGAGAGGATGCTGCGTCCTCAGTTTAATGGATGACTGTGTTTAGATTAGAAAGGAAATGTGACCCTGAAGCCACCAGCCAAAAAGTTTTATACATCAACATTTCTTTTAAACACTGATTTCTAATATCAGAATTTCACCTAGGATTAACCATTCATCCATCTGAGTATCCATCCGTCTATCCATCCATCCATCCATCCATCCATCCATCCATCTGTGTATCCATCCATCCATCCGTCTATCTATCCATTCATCTGCACATCTATCCATCCGTCCATCCATCCATCCATCCATCCATCCAACTGTGTATCCATCCATTCTTCCATACATCCATCCATCTGTGTATCCATTCATTCATCCATCTGTGTATCCATCTGTTTATCCATACATCCATCCGTGTATCTATCCACCATCTGAGTATCCATCCATCTATCTATCCATCCATCCATAGATCTGTGTATCCATCAATCCATCTGTCTATCTATCCATTCATCTGAGTATCTATTCGTCCGTCCATTCATCCATCTGTCTGTGCATCGATCCATCCATCCATCCATCCATCCATCCATCCATCCATTCTGTGTATCCATTCATTCATCCATCTGTGTATCCATCCATTCTTCCATACATCCATCCATCTGTGTATCCATTCATTCATCCATCTGTGTATCCATACATACATCCATTCATCCATCTGTGTATCCATCTGTTTATCCATACATCCATCCGTGTATCTATCCACCATCTGAGTATCCATCCATCTATCTATCCATCCATCCATAGATCTGTGTATCCATCAATCCATCTGTCTATCTATCCATTCATCTGAGTATCTATTCGTCCGTCCATTCATCCATCTGTCTATGCATCGATCCATCCATCCATCCATCCATCCATCCATCCATCCATCCATTCTGTGTATCCATCTGTTTATCCATACATCCATCCATCTGTGTATCCATCTGTTTATCCATACATCCATCCATTCATCCATCTGTGTATCCATCTGTTTATCCATACATCCATCCATTCATCCATCTGTGTATCTATCCACCATCTGTGTATGCATTTGTCCACCAGTCCACCAGTGTGTTTATCCATCCATGCATCAATACATCCATCCATGCATCCATCCATCCATTTACCTATCAATCAGTCAATCTATCTGTCCATCCATTAACAGCATGTTAGTACTTTATTAATAGCATTTAGATTCCATTACATCTTTCATTAGCACCCCTTTTCATTATCCACCCATTTACATATCTATGATTATATCTGTCTGTCCTTCTGTCTATCCATTTTTAGAGACCCCTCTATTTTTTCTGTTGCTTTATAACAACATTGTTCAGAGGTAAACACACACACACACACACACACAGAGAGAGAAGAGTCTCTGACTTTATCATGTGTAACTTTTCTCATTACGTCTAATTCTGATTATGAGATATTTAATTGGAGTGCATGAGATTGACAGCTAATCTAATTAACATCTCTCTCTCTTTCTTTCTCTCTCTCTCTCTCTCTCTCTAGGAAAGCGGTGAAGGCGACGTTAGTTCTTCTGCCTCTGCTGGGCATCACGTACATGTTGTTCTTCGTGAATCCGGGGGATGATGACATCTCACAGATCGTCTTTATTTATTTCAATTCCTTTCTCCAGTCGTTTCAGGTATGATGCATCATGTGTGTGTGTGTGTGTGTGTGTGTGTGTGTGTGTGTGTGTTCCCACAATACACCCACTATACATCATTCTGGGGTTCTAACCCACTCATCCATCCATCTACCCATAAACTGAATAATTCAGTCCATCAATACACCCATTTATCCATCCACTTATCTATCCATAAGTCTGTCCATCAAAGCTCTCATCTGTCCATCAGTTCACCATCCATCTACCCAATGACCTGATTCTTTTACCCTTTCTGAAATTTCGATCCTCTAGTTTTCTTTGTATGTGTATGTAGAGGTATAATCATCGTGATGATGGTAGGTTGTGATTTACACCGTACAAACATGACGAGTCCCTGCCCAGTGCCTCACTGAGGCAGAGCACGTTGAGAACGAGTGACGTGACACACAGTGACTTATGTAGACTTCTTTTACTATCACATATGTAGAAGTACAGAGTAGAAGGTTAAAGATGAACAGTGTGTCAGACTTTATTAATAAAGAAAGATGAATGATAATATTACGACTTTATTTTCTGAATATAATATTTATTATTATTATTATTATTATTATTATTATTATTATTATTATTATTATTATTATTGGAGGAATATGAAATATCATTTGGAGTGAATTTCAGGACTAAATAACTAACAGAGATAGGATATGTGTGTGTGTGTGTGTGTGTGTGTGTGTGACCAGGGAAGGTTCCCCTATTAAAAGGCCGTGTGGGAGTTCAGTCATCACAGACTTATTAAATTCACAGTGTGAGAGCGCTAAAGGCCGCTTTAGATAATCGGGGCTGTGAAGGGAAACTCACCCACACACTAATTCACCACTAATGCAGGAGAAATGTCTGTGTTCAGGTCTGTGCATTAGCTCTCTATAACAGCTGCTCTGACAGGTTTATATTAATGCACTTGTCCTAATGTGTTATGGTTTCTATAGCAACTGCTCATTTACAGCCACTTACCACATAAACACATTCAAACACCTGGGTAGGACGTTTACTTAATGTTTATGGAATGAGTCTCCAGTGTCAGTGTCAAGAGAGACAGTGGTATAAAAAAATAAGTGAGAACATGAGCGAACTTTTTTCATCCACTCTGTAAAATAGACAGAAAGTCGGGCATACAGACAGTCAGACAGACAGTCAGACACACAGATAGACAGACAGTCAGACATACATACAGTCAGACAGAGACAATCAGACAGGTGGACAGACAGAGACAGTCAGATAGACAGACAGACAGAGACAGACAGACAGAGACAGTCAGACAGACAGATTATTAAGTGTTTTCTTTTAGTATATCTTGTAACTTATATCATATGACAAGACTGAGTGCAGCAACAACACATCAGGTGATCCTCCTGATCCTCTACAGTGTTCAGCTGTCAGAGACGTCTGTGGGTGTACCAGGGGTCTAATGGAATGTGTACGAGTCATTTCCTCATATCGAGAGACGACCCTCAGGGGTATCAGATCAGATCATCAGACCTGATAATGAAGATCATTTGGGGGATTTTAAATTTAAACGTTTCACTTGATTAGCTGTGTGTGTGTGTGTGTGTGTGTGTGTGTGTGTGTGTGTGTGCGTGTGTGTGTGTTCTCTGCAGGGTTTCTTCGTCTCTGTGTTTTACTGCTTCTTGAATGGTGAGGTGAGTCCACACTGAAGTTCATTTCACGCTGCAGTGGCTGTGTACACACACACACACACACACACACACACACACACACACACACATTATCATCTCCAGATCAGTAACTAAATGTCACCAGCAGTGAGATATTAATAAACACATTGAGGTAATGAAGGTGACCTGATATTAAAACTGAGACACAATAAAATCTTTAGACACCTTCATTTATTATATTCCAAAATCCTGGAGCGGAATCCAGGCTCTTTGATTACGTCTGTGTGTGTGTGTGTGTGTGTGTGTGTGTGTGTGTTTGATTAGATATTTCCCCTTTCCAACCTGTGAGCTTTAAGGTCAGACATTCAATTTGTATTTGTGTTATGAATCAGTGGGGAGATTTCTGATCCCTGAACAAATCAATAGCCGACACACACGCACACGCACACACACACACACACACACACACACGCACACACACACACGCACACACACACACGTACACACACACACCCATGCTGCCTGGTTTATCTATACCTACATCTGTGTGTGTGTGTGTGTGTGTGTGTGTGTGTGTTTCAGGTTCGATCTGCAGTAAGGAAACGTTGGCACAGATGGCAGGATAACCACGCCCTCCGCGTTCGGGTTGCCAGGGCGATGTCCATTCCAACATCACCTACCCGCATCAGCTTCCACAGCATTAAACACACTACAGCTGTGTGACACACACACACACACACACATACATACAATTACACAACTTAAACAAGCAACAACTACGACACACAAATACTGTTTACACGCCTGATAGAGAAAACACACACACACACACCATTACACACCTGGAGCAGGTACCAGAGAGATTTACACACCTGGAGCAGGTGGATTGGTCACATGGTGGCTGGGTGGGTCTGTGTTCAGGTCTGATTGATGTCTATTTTTGTGAATATTTCTGATGAAGGTCTCAGTTGTATTTGTCCTTTTGTGCGTTTGTTAAATTGTGTATATAAAACATACAACCTGTAAAACTGTAAATATACCTTTTTTTCCCCAACTTCAATTTTTAGTCTCTGTTTTTCTGAAGAGAGGAAATAATCATTGACACCCCCACCCCCAATAAATCCAGCACACATTATAGTCCACAGGTCTGTCCACGGGGTGTCTGGGTCGTCATTTTAATACCCTAATATTGTAATATAACTTCACAACAGCTGGAACCTCATATTCTCAACTGAGACACAATCAGGATTCGAGTGACTCTTATTCTCAGTTCAGATCGGAATCAGATCAGAATCAGCACTCGAGTGGACATCCTGTCTGGGAGAAAATCAAATTGGCCTGTTTTATGGTAAATGCTGTTTAGGAAATGCGTATTTATGAGGAAGTGTGAAGGGTCCTTGTGATGACGGGTTGACTTGTATGCTTGGTTCTACAGTTAAGTGGAGAGCTGTCAGGCCATCTGGCCATCTCGGGTTGAGGAGGACGGCCAGAGGAATGAGTGTGATGCAGCGGGGACCTTTTATAGACTTCACACTGGATTCACGGTCATGACGTGACAATCTGATGTCAACACACAGGACCAATGCATACTAATGCGTCCCTGACAAGAACCTTACAGGGAAACATGTCATCAATGTGAAACCATCCGGTGTCTGTCTGGTGGCAGACGTTTCACCTTAACAAGCGACGTCATCAGGAACGTAATAATATTAATAATAATAATAATAATAATAATAATAATAATAATAATAATAATACAGGCATGACCACTGATATGCCTCAGCTGTCCACTTGTCCACATTGTCTATTTTGTCCAAGTTTACCAGGGCCACCAAGCCACTGTTTCCTATATACAGTAACACACCATTGTTGGTGGTAATGCTGCACATGAATCCAGATGTTTCAAGTCCATCCAGATGCAGCTGTTTATTAGTCAAAGGTTTGCAGATACCTGAATGTCATGCGCCATCCAACTCCATTTTTCTGGGAGGGCTTTCCACTAGACTTTACAATGAGGCATTACAAGGGCCACATATGGGTTTGGTGGTCAGGTGTCCATATATATATATATATTTAATGTAAGACATTTTGCCTCTGTGACAACATCAACGTTCGTTTGCGTATGTAAATTAATGCTGTTGCTAAGCTAACTTGAACATGATGGTTTATGCTAATTAGCCGGTTAGAGAGCAGCCTGATTAGCTGATCATAATTGTTAAATAACATTTTTTGTGACTATATTAGTAACGTATGGCTGGTAAGCTAAGCACTCATTACTGATGTAGCGGGTGTATTAGTAATAAAAGTGCAAGTGTGTGTGTGTGTGTGTGTGTGTAAAACTTACACTTAAAACTGTGTGTATGTCTACCCGCCATTTCATTCAGTCAGTCAGTCATTTTCTTGTCCGCTACACCCGGCAGGGTTGCGGTTGGCCTGGAGATCACCATTGCGCGCAAGACATAACCCCCCCCTCCTTCCTTACCACGGACAGGGGCGCCAATCTATTGAAAGCAAACCCCCCCCCCAACCCCCACATTCACTTACACAAAAGGCATTTTAGCACAGCCAATCACCTACCATATGTACGTTTGAGGACATGGAGAGTCCCAGAGAACATGGTGAGAACTCCACACAGACAGAGACTTGTCACATTTATACAAGATGACACGTTCCAGCAAAAACACGGCGTTGTCACAGCATTGTCAGCAGGTGGCGCTGTTTATTTTGTCTTTTCAGCGCGTCTTTTCAGACTTTTCAGCGCGCGCTCCATTCCAGAGCCTCCTCCAGTCATTAAACACTTTCCGTTCCACCACACAGAAATAAAATTAGCTGGACCTTTGCTTCAGCCCAAACTGAGGTATAGGCCGGTGTAACTTCTTTACTCCAGTGTCTCGTAGACCGTTTTGGATCACGAGATGCAGATACTCGGGTAAGGAGATTTTCTCCTCCTGTGCTAATTTTAACGCAGTCTGACATTCACCTGATGAGCTAATTAAGTAGAACTAACGAGTAATTAGCACCGTCGTGGTTTCCGCCTCACCAGAAGTACTTGTATTTGTATGTGTAGTACTTTTCCTTTTCCCTGTCCCTCTAGCACCCCCTAGGGTAGGGTCTGGGTACTACATGTATTTAGTTTGGGTTTTAGTCTGTTCTTTGTCCACACTGTCCTCACCTGCTTCCAGGGCATCATTTTAAACCTGGGTGTGTTAACTGAACTGTTAACGTTAAATAAAAATGTCCAATGTACACACTTAACATGTCTCAGGTAATTAATTAACTGGAAAACCTGTGCATTACGTAATATCCTCCACTAATATTATCTAACACACTGTGTGTGTTTATATGATAATATATTAACACAGTGTTTTAAACAGAGAAGATTATATGAAGCTGGGGTGAAATGTGTGTGTGTGTGCACGTGAGTGTGTGATGTGTTTATTTAAATTATTTATTTATGAAAGGATTATGTGTGTGTGTCATGATTATAGACTGTATTTATGAACCCCACTCCTTGTATGTGGTAAGTGATGATGTGATTATAATGAGATACAGTAAATGAGATCTGTCCAGGATTTAAGCTGTAGTCAGTCACACACTGCCACCTACTGGACATTTACACAACTACACAGTTTAAAAGACTAGGGATTGTCCTCTTCTAACAGGACAATGCACCACCACACACATTTTTATTCATTTTAACTTAATTCCAAAGCATCTGTGAATAAATAAATAAATAAATAAAAAGTAATGGCGCCCTTTATTAAATGTGATTCTCAAGTTGTGGGTGGAGACATTCAGACAGAGGTGTGGGGTTATTCAAATAAGGCCCCAGTCTTTGTTGAATTCCAGGGTTTCTTATGTAGGCAGACATGCACACACACACACACACACATACACACACACACACACACACACACACACACACACACACACACACACACACACACACACACACACACACACACATATATCAGACTGGGTTGTGTATGGTTTAGTAAGTTCTCCAGATAAACAAATGAATGTACACAAAAACTGAACAAAAAAGTGTGTTTCATAATATGTCACCTTTAAGCCTCAAAAATATAAAAATATTTATTTAAAATGTCTTTAAATCAGATTTACATGCTCTATTTTATACACAATAAAAGACTTTAAAAATGTCAACTGGCATCATAGTGTCCCAAAGAGTGATAATAAATATTAGATATATTAGATTTTTCCTAAATTTATTTATTTAAAAAAACATTTAAAATAACAAACATTTATTTAAAAAAACGAACAAAAATAAACACACACACCCTCTTTATCATATCCTAGTGCAGTAGGGAAATAAACGAGTCACGTGACTGGGGGTAAGGTTGGTGTTAGATGTCTTACACGTCCACAACAGGTTGGTTTTGTGATTTAAACAAGGATTTATCAACAAGTGTCAATATTTGTTACAGATGGACTGCTCTTCTCCATCTCCTCATGCCTCTTCCTCCATCCTCTTCCTCCATCCTCTTGTACTGGGCGTGCTTGTGTGCGTGCGCGCGCGTGCCGCTCTCCGGCTGGCCTCCTGGTTCCTCTGCCATGCGCATGCGCGTGTTTTGATAGACGCACAAGCAGAGTCTTCTACTCGCGCATAAATATGATTTATTTCTGTCTGATTGTTGCGTTTCAAAATCATACTGCAGATCAAAACCTCTGCTTTTCTCAGGACATGTCCTGGAAATTGTAGTTTTTGTGGACGACACGTCGCGACTAACGTTAACGTAAATACTGGAAAGTTATTTAATTCACAAATCAGCGACGCTACAGTCAAACTACAGAAACATGTATATAAACTAATAAGTTCACTACATGTAGCGAAGTTCATTGTTGAGATTAGATATAAAGGATTTTTGTAGTGTCATTTTATTATGAAAAACACACCTAAAAATATGTTACTGTAAATAATAAACCACTCATACAAGTCTTCCTCTTTTAATCTTTATTAAAGAATCTTTCTTTCCTGATACTTTTCTTTCAAATAGTTTAAAAGAGTGAATAAAAACCTGTCATGTGTTTAGTCTTAGATGCTAATCTGATTTTAGTTCTAAAGGTATATCCAAAAGTCATCCATTGCCTCCTTCTCCTCCTGCTTACGCTTTTTATCCATCTTCTGCTTCTCCTCCTCCTCTTCCTTTTCCTCCTCCTCCTTTTCCTCCTCCTGCTTCTCCTCCTCTTCCTTTTCCTCCTCTTCCTTTTCCTCCTCCTGCTCCTCCTCCTCTTCCTTTTCCTCCTCCTCCTTTTCCTCCTCCTGCTCCTCCTCCTCTTCCTTTTCCTCCTCCTCCTTTTCCTCCTCCTCCTTTTCCTCCTCCTGCTTCTCCTCCTTGTACGATTCAGGATAGTAACTTTTCAAAGACTCTTCTTCCATATCATCATCGGTGATGCCTTCTTGAAAAAAGAATTCCCTTCTTTCAGGAGGATGCACAGTGAGGCTCCTGGGTTCACCAGAGCTTTCATCCCTTTCAGACAGCCTGGTTCCAGCGCGGTCCCACAGGGTATATGATGCAAGGTAAGTCAGATCAGATATTGCAGCAGTGTATGCAGCAAACCTTACAACGTTCACGTAGAATGCCATCGTGATTAAGTGTCCAGAGAGAGAGAGATGCTCTCTGTTTAAAACAGAGGTAACACTATTGTGACATCATCACCCAATTGTGACATCATCACCTTCTGTGGCATTGTCAAGCTTCTGATTCTAGAGAGAGGGTGGGTGTGGCAGGGGGCGTGGCCGCGTGCCGATTAGTGAATGGAGAGATGGGCGGGGACAATAAGCGGTAAGGACCCTCACGGGTTATCAATTTTTCTAATGTATGTTGTGTGTTGCAGTGATTGGGAGAAGGAGAAAGGCGAGCGGACTTTGGTGAATGTGTGGGACAGGTGAGTCTCTGTAATCATGGCGCTTTCCAGCTCTGTTATTAATCACTTCAATGCGTTTTCACACACACACACACACAGTGTGTAGTGTATTAAAACAAAGTACACTATCTCAAAAATAAATGAACTGATCACTGATAACACGTGAGGGAGGATAAAGGCGAGCGGACTTGGGCCGCGCGAGGGAGAGAGAACGAGATCCGGTGTGTGTGTGTGTGTGTGTGTGTGAAAACGCATTGAAGTGATTAATAACAGAGCTGGAAAGCGCCGTGATTACAGAGACTCACCTGTCCTTCATTTCCCAAAAGCCAGAAATGATGAGTTTTAAAGCGCTCACACACATTCACCAAAGTCCGCTCGCCTTTCTCCTTCTCCCAATCACTGCAACACACAACATACATTATTGATAACCTGTGAGGGTCCTTACCGCTTATTGTCCCCGCCATTCTCTCCATTCACGCGGCCACGCCCCCTGCCACACCCACCCTCTCTCTAGAATCAGAAGCTTGACAATGCCACAGAAGGTGAAGATGTCACAATGGGGTGATTATGTTACCCCTGTTTAAAACAGAGAGCATCTCTCTCTCTTTCTCTCTGAACACGTAATCACGATGGCATACATAAATATGTTACTGTTTGCTACTTTCTGTGCTGCAATGGTTGCTCTGACTTGCCCTGGACCAATCAGGCAGAACAGGACTGGAGATAGCCAGATGTCCACTAGAGGTGGACGGTGGACTGAATGTCCTCCTGAAGATAAAGAATCCTGTTCTCAGGAAGGCATCACAGATATTGATAATACAGAAACTTCTTTTGGAGGTTACAGGCCTGAATCCTACATGCTGGGTCTGACACTGCCTATTATCCCGCCCACTCTGTCTGATGACATGGGGAAGCGTGAACCTCAAGAAAAGGCAGAGGAGAAGGAGGAGGACAAGGAGGAGAAGCAGGAGGAGGAGGAGGAGATAGAAAATTTTAATGACATTTGGATGTACATTTGGAGCTAAAATCAGATTAGCATCTAAGACAATACACATGACAGGTTTTTATTCACTCTTTTAAACTATTTGAAATAAAGGAATCAGGAAAGAAAGATTCTTTAGTAAAAGATTTCTTCATTATTAATATTTACTGTAACATATTTTTAGGTGTGTTTTTCATAATAAAATGACTACAAATATCCTTTATAACTAAACTCAACAATGAATGGTCAAAAATTTCAGCTGTTAAGAACAGACATGTTTTAGATCTGGTTCTACATGGGGGGGGGGGGACAAACAGAAGAGGAGCTGGAGAGAATGAAGGGAGAAAAAACTAAGATAACTGAAAAAGTCTTAAAATCCTGTTAACATTAATAAGAGTGCAGTATGAACAGACAGACTGAGACACCTTTACCACATATTAATGACAACAAACACAAACCGAGAAGGACACAGCAGGTTCAGATTCTGTGTGTGAGGCGGTGGTGGTGCAGGACCTTCTAGTTGGTCTGGTTGGTAATAGGATCTGTTCTTCAGAATCTTTTGGAGGAGAAGCTGCAGGTTAAAGAGCTTTAGTCCAGATACACCAACATAACCACACAAAAAAACCTAGTGAAAATGGGAAAACTTACATTCAAAACTTTACCTGTGATTGGTACAGAAGAAAGGATTGGTTGGCTAAATGACTGTGGTCACACACAAACACACACTCTCTCACACTCCTCTAGTAAAAAAAAAAAAGTACACTCAAGTATACTAAACTTTAATAGACTACAGTGTACTTGCATTGCACTAATGACCAATGCACTTAAAGAGTGCTAAAATGGAACAACTTTTTTTGTACTAATTATACTTTAATTGTACAAAAATAATACAAAAGTTGTGCTTTAATTGTGTTAAGTGTACTTTTAGGTACAAAAATTGAACTATTTTAAGTATACTTAAGTGCATTTTAAACATACTATTGTATGTGTACTAAAATCTATGTTTCACATACACTTTTAGTTCATTTAAAATACACTTAGTATGTATTACATCTGCATCACTACTATACACTGGCTATATTAACAATGTACTAAAAATAGACATCAAAGAAATTTACAGTAGAATAAAAATATGCTTCTATTTCCTGTCTAACCTTCAAAAAAGTGACTGCACCTTAAATTCAGCAGAGCAACATGGTTATTTTATGGGTATATCCTGAATTGCTACAAATGAACACCTTCTCAAACCTGTAGAATGACAGTTTTATTTTGGAAAACAAGAGTAACAGCCTCTAAAAATATTGTACAAAACATTTAAATAATACAATATATAATTCTTGTTTTTAAAAAACTACAATACAAACCTTATGAATCAACAGTAGAAATATTCTTTAAATTCTCATTAAATATATACTTTAAGACTACTCTGAAATGTCCTCACATAAAAACATACTGAAAAAATACAAAACTAATGCTAAGATTTTGCATTACACAAATTACAAATAAAGTACACACCACTTAAAAACATTTCTTTTTTTTTTACATTTCTTAAATCTTCAACAAGATTATTAAGATGTATTAAGATGTAAATTTACAATCAGAGCAGACCAGGAGGAGTTATAAACCAAATAAATTGCATTTCTCCATTTGTCTTTTAGGGCTATTATTATGATGAGTTCATGATCACTACTTTAAATATTGTTTTCTACAATATTCTTCTAATATAGTGTTTTAATAAATAAAATTAAAACATAGCAATAAAGATTGATTAATCTGTACCAGATCTGACAATGTGATATAACATATGAAGAAAAATCCTCCAA
>JAOVVF010000042.1:400970-410998 GCA_028565595.1 Duopalatinus emarginatus | reverse complement strand
TAATAATAATAATAATAATAATAATAATAATAATAATAACAGTAATAATAATAATAATAATAATAATAATAATAACAGTAATAATAATAATAATAATAATAAAATAATAACAGTAATAATAATAATAACAATAGTAACAATAATAACAGTAATAATAACAATAATAATAATAATAATAGTAATAATAATAATAATAACAGTAATAATAACAATAATAATAATAATAATAATAATAATAATAACAGTAATAATAATAATAACAGTAATAATAATAATAATAATGATGATGATGATGATGATGATGAATTTAAGAACTCACCATGTTTGTGTATAAACAGCTTGAGTTATTGTTATTAAAGTATAAATAAATCTCGGCTGTAGTTGTAGAAGGCGGTGTAAAGTTGTTGGTGTAAAGTTGTTGGTGTAAAGTTGTTGGTGTAAAGTTGTTGGTGTAAAGTTGAAGCCCGGATTGTGTCTCTGTAGATCAGACTGTGTATTTCTCATAGAGGAAACTCCTGTCTTACACAAACCTCCTCACTGCTTTCTTTATTTAAAGCCTCCGACAGAAAAAAATAGACTGGGTCTCGCGAGATTTCCATGTCTCGACCGCACTGCCGTTAGCCGTCCGCCATATTGGAAAGGTACAGATTGACGTGTAAGTCATAGAGACATGAGGCTGTGCAGGAGACTGGAACATCTAAAAATATATATATATTGATTACATGTGTAAAGTGACAGATTTGAAGCCTGTGATGTTTGAATCGGTTCTCTCTGGAGGTCAGGTCCTGGTTCATCCTGGTTCAGGAAACTGTTCAGTAGTAGTTTTGGCTCTGTGGTCAGGTGATGTGAGTCCTGCTGGAATCTCCAAGCTTGTCATCAGATGGATACATGAAGTGCTCTAAAACTTGGACTAGGTCTAGGACTTGATAAAAGACAGTGAACCACTGATGTCACCCCAAATCATCACAGACTGGACTTCAGACACCTGGGACTCCTCGTGACTCCTCGTGTTCATGTCCACTCGTGAATGGTTCAGTTCTCTTTCTCTTCTGTCCGTGTCTCTGGTTCAGGAGGCAGTCGGAGCCTCTCTCCTGGAGACGTCTCCGAGTGGTGGCTCTGGACGTGCCGACCCCGGCCTCAGTCCGCTCCTCATGAACCTTTCCCACGTCCAGTCATCTCTCCGTCACTGATCTGTTCAGCCCTGAGCTTCTGTAGCTCATACTCCTGGTGGAGGATGGGGGGGGGGGTGTGTCAGTGATCATCATCTGTCAGGTCCACACCACAGTGTGTGCTGAACCAGACTGAACCAGACAGAATCTGTTTATACTGAGTTAATATAAATTTATTCATATAGCTAAAATATTTAAATAATGTCAGAAACTTGACTTCTGATTTTCATTCAGATCAGTCTTCAGATGTGTCACTTTACTGCTGTACTGTTTTAAATACAAACAAACGTGAGCATTTCTTTTCCACCAGTGTGACGATTAATCGAGTGAATGATCCCCCGAGTGCGTTCGAAGCTCGGCTTGTTGGGTCTGGTGTGATCTTCAGGTCTGAAAGCTGATCGCAGAGAAGTCGATGAAAACGCGGAAGTGCGGCGTTCAACCGCTGTTAAAATAACAATTACAGAACTAAAATGGTGTGAGGTAAGAAATATAAACCACACTGAAAATTAATATACTCATTGTTTCACTCTGGTTAGGATTATAATCTTTATAAATCAGAATAAAACGCTGATTAATATCCGGTGTAGTTTATATTATAACTAATATTAACAGATAAACTCACTTATTTATAAACTTTATAAAATATTATTGTACAATCTTTACATCTCGGGTTATTTTCTCTGTTTTATACCTGTGTATGTTTGTTTAAACTCATCTATATGAGCTCTGAACATCACCTTGTCATTAATGCTGTATACATCCGCCTGTTCTGCGCATGCGCAGTGTTGACCACAGGTACAAATGAATGCTGTGTTTTTCAGTTTACAAGTGTAAGTTATTGTCTTCTATCCGACAGGAACATGCTGATAGGAGAAGGTGAAATGGACCCGTATCTGTCTGATGATGTCCACTGAATGAGTGTAAATAAACTCCATCGTTTAATTAAAGGACTGACTCTTTGACCTTTGACCTTTTCGTTACCTCGTCCACAATGTCCGCTCAGAAACCGAGCGTCACCCCTGTTGTTGTCAGTCGTCTGTAACAGTCTGTAACCCTCAACACCATGTCGTCCACCTATCAGTCCCACTCAGCCCCGCCCCCTGGAGTGAGCCATATCACAGGGACAGGGACCGAAGACAGTCCCCGCCGTTCTTCGGAGCGCCACGCCCACCTCCTGCTGGCTCAGATGAATAAGATGCGTCTGCGCTCAGAGCTGTGTGATGTCCGCCTGCTGGTAGGTGGGCGTGCCTTTCAGGTCCACCGGTTGGTCCTGGCAGCCAGCGGGCCGTATTTCTCCGCCCTATTTAACTCTCCCATGAGTGAGGCGCGTGAGGAAGAGGTGCACATCGCTGGGGTGGAGGCAGACGTGTTTGAGTCCCTGCTGGAGTTCATATACACAGGTAGATATAAACATACACACACACAGACACACAGGTAAATAGACAGGTGTATACAGGTGTACAATGTACCGCACTGTGTGTGTGTGTGTGTGTGTGTGTGTGTGTGTGTGTGTGAGGCTGTGTGGAGGTGACGGTGGAGAACGTCCAGGACCTCATGACGGCGGCCGACATGCTGCAGCTCGGCGAGCTCGTGCTGATCTGTGGAGACTTCCTGAGGAGCCACATGGAGCCGAGTAACTGTGTAGGAATTTATCAGTTTCTGGAACAGATCGGCTACAGCGAGCTCCTGGAGTTCACTCAGAACTACATCCACGCCCACTTCCTGCAGGTGAGCTCCACCCACCTGCACTCCTGCAGTAGCGTTAATACCTCCCGCCTGTGTGTTTGGTGTGTAAAGGCGGAGTCTGGACCCCTGACTGTATCTTTAACGCCTGTGTGTTAGGTGTGTGAGGCGGAGGAGTTCCCCAACCTGTCGAAGGATCAGCTGGCGTGTTTGCTGCGCAGCGAGGAGTTGAGGATCGAGGATGAGTACCAGGTGTTCACGGCGGCCATGGGCTGGCTTCTGCATGACATTACGCACAGGAAGAAACATGTGGTGGAAGTTCTGGAGCCGATCCGCTTCCCTCTGCTATCGCCACAGAGGCTGTACGCCTACATCGAGGGTGAGTTGTACACCTCAGACTGGAGGGTAGTAGTTACATCACACAGTGACATCACACAGTGACATCATACAGACACAGTGACATCACACAGTAACATCATACAGACACAGTGACATCACACAGTAACATCATACAGACACAGTGACATCGTAGTTACGACGTCATTTAGGCAGTAGTTGTGTGTGTGTGTGTGTGTGTGTGACAGGTGTGAGTGATTTCAGCCTGCGGGTGGCGCTGCAGACTCTGCTAAGGGAATACACAGAGACAACCAAAACCCCCAAAGACCCCAAAATGATTGCACAAGCACCAAAGACCCGGCCCCGGAGGAAAGCACGCAAATACCTCTACGCCATCGGTATGTGCGTGAGTGTGTGTGTGTGTGTGTGTGTGTGTGTGTGTCCTTCATTTATGTCACACTTGTGCCCTTTCCCACCCCATCAGGTGGTTACACACGGCTGCAGGGTGGAAGATGGAGTGATAGTCGGGCGTTGAGCTGTGTGGAGCGATTCGATTCGTTCAGTCAGTTCTGGACGACGGTCTCCTCCCTCCATCAGGCCCGCAGCGGGCTGGGTGTCACCGTCCTGGATGGTATGATCTACGTCATTGGAGGTGTGTATGGGTTTGATTGTAAATGGATTCAATCTGTCGGTGGAATTAGGAATTAGAAAAAACGCTCTAGTGACGTATGTGTGTGTGTGTGTGTGTGTGTGTGTGTGTGTGTGTGTGTGTGTGTGTGTGCGCGTGCGCGTGTGTGTGTGTGTTGTTCAGGTGAAAAGGACTCGATGATCTTCGACTGTGCGGAGCGCTATGACCCCGTCACCAAACAGTGGGCTGCTGTCACTTCATTAAACTTCCCACGTTGTGGAGTCGGAGTGTGTTCATGCCACGGAGCTCTCTATGCACTTGGTACACACACACACACACACACACACACACACACACATACATACACACATACACACACACCTAACTGCAAACCAGACCATTCACCTTGGACTTAAAGCATTATGAAAAACTCAACAGTGCCTCAATAGTTTAACTCTGTATTGTTTTACTGTGCACTAAATACACACATGGGTGACCTCTGCGTGACCTCTGACTTCTACAGGCGGATGGATCGGTTCTGAAATCGGGAAGACGATGGAGCGTTATGATCCGGAGGAGAATAAGTGGGAGGTGATAGAGAGCATGCCTGTACCACGCTACTACTTCGGCTGCTGTGAGCTACAAGGTAAAACTCACATTTTAATGAACAATTTATATTTATATCTAACCAGGTGGTATATTCATATTTTAAAAGAGGTATATATTATTAGGGAAATACTCACCTCAGTTTCTGTTGTGTCAGTGGAAATGAAAGCTAAGTATTATATTATAGTATTATATATAACTCAGTAGGGCTGGGCAATTAATCGAAATATAATCGAAACCGACGTTCAGGCCCTTTAATCAACATGATTTTGGCCATGTCTGTTATCCTTTTCCTGTGGTCCATGTTCATATACTGTCCCTTTAAGAACACATTACCGCATGTCCAGTCATGTGACTCGGCACTATCCAGTCTTCAGCAAGCGAGCGTCATGGAGGTGAACTTGAATACGGAACCGAGTACCAAAAAAATTTTTAAATGCGGTGTCTGTTTGGGCCATTTTGGTTTCAGTGAAGATGACAAAAAGAAGCCAAATGCAAATATTGCGGAGAAATGCAAGTTGTTTATTTTGTACATTTCAGAGAACTTTCTATTTTACATTAAAACTAAAATGTGTTTCTTAATTTCAAACAATGTGTGCTTTATTTACAGTTTTTCAAAATATTCAGTAAATAACCATAAATAGTTTGTGTGTGTGTGTTTCCTTCTTTTTAAATCATTAAAAAAATTTCAGCTTTAATACTTCAGCACAATTTGTGTTAGTAAAATAGAAACAAGAAATAAAAATAATCGTTCATTCATCGTAATTGAGGAAAAATATTCAATTAATCATGATACTGATTTGAGGTCGTATCGCCCAGCCCTATAACTCAATATTTGGCCACATTAATCAACAAAAACCTAAACAAACTGAACACTTACATACATTCCCACAATAGACTAGAGATGTACCTTTAGCTACATATCGCCATGGAAACAGAGAAACTCTGTATTTAGCTACATACTATATGTGATTAGAGTAGGGTCGAGAAACTCAATCTCTTACTGTTTACCTGTGTATTGTCACAGAAATGTGGACAAACTCGATATTTAGCTACATATTACCACAGAAACATAATGAAATTCAATCCTTAGCGATGTTTAGCCGTTTATAATCACAGAAATACAGCCAAATTGATTATTTAACTACATATTGTCACAAAAACAGAATGAACTTAAATAGCTGAACATTGCGAAAGAATTAATTACCACAGAAATGTAGACAGACAATATTGAACTAATATTTAATGTCTAGCTACACATGTCTAGCTGTTACTTTTAATTATTATTGAATGTTTGCTTTCAGGTTTCATCTACGTGATTGGTGGAATAAGTGATGAAGGGGTGGAGCTTCGTTCAGCTGAAGTCTATGACCCTATTTCCCGCCGCTGGCGAGCACTGCCTGTCATGATGACACGGAGGGCGTACGTGGGCGTGGCCGCACTTAATAACGCCATTTACGCAGTGGGGGGATGGAATGAGGCTCTTGGCTCGCTGGACACTGTGGAGAAATACTGTCCTGAGGAGGTCAGATTTAACATCGACTTTATTTATAGCACTTTAACGTTTAAATTTAACATGTAAGTGGTATAGAGCACCCGATTATATTTATTAAAATAGAAGCATTGATAAACAAGCTAGCAGTATGTATATTCAGGATAGTGGGGTCTAATCTGAAGAAAGTTAAATTAAGGTGAATGTAAATACCTGTTGCTGAGTTACATAACCGTCACAAATAAGTATTAGATAAAATTTTGCTAATTACTTAATTAGCTAGTTAACTGTCTTTTAATCCTGTAAGATTTGTTGTGGTGAGTTTATGCTGACGTGTGTGTTGATTGTTCAGGAGCGGTGGGTGGAGGTGGCCTCCATGTCGGTGGCTCGTGCCGGCGTTAGCGTAGCCGCCGTTAATGGGCTACTGTATGCCATTGGAGGCCGGAACTCTGGGCGGGATTTCTCTGCTCCGGTCACTGTGGACTCGGTGGAGATTTACGACCCTCACCTGGACACGTGGACTGAAATAGGGAACATGATCACGAGCCGCTGCGATGGGGGCGTGGCTGTGCTCTAACAGGCCCCTCCCCTTTCCATGTTTACGTTAAATGAACTAGGCAAGGAACCCGATGGTTACATAAAGGTGCTACAAGCTGACTTAGTTACAACCTTGTATTAATGTTAAAAACATGGTCATGTGACAGGGGTGTTGTCATGCTGCCACTGACTCCACCCCTTTGTGTGCAGTTCTCAAGCACTGTTGGCTTAACAGCAGAGTCATAAATCATCTATTAGCACATGTTAACTGAAACCTGAGTGTCATAAACGTGTATTTTTATTGTGTGTGTGTGTTTATTGTGTGTAAATGAAATGTTACTTTACCTTTCGCATCTTACTTACCTGTGTGGTTAAATGAACATTTTAAAATCAGATTTATAATAATAATGCTGCTCCCTTCACTATATTTACATGTAGACTATTATTTTATGGATTAGCTCTAGTGTATCATCTCTTCATGTTCTTAATCATGTGTATAAAGGTCACAGCCAGGTACCTGTGTATTAGATAATTAGCCAAGGGGACTGAATTACTGTAAGCTGCCTAAGCAAAAGTATGTGCACCCCTGATCATCACAACGTATGGTTATGATGGTCACTGGACACATGCTTCTAGCGTACTCTCGACTGTGTTGGAGTTCATATCAGATGAAGATGGTTCTCCTTTTCTAATCTGATGAGTTTGTATCACACACACACACACACATTACAGTACAGATGTTATTGCTTATATACACCGGTCATTAACACCACCTGTCTAAACAGCTCTGGTCTGTCGACACATGGACTCCACAAGACCTCTGAAGGTGTTCTGTGGTATCTGGCACCAAGACATTAAATTTTGTGAATCTGTGTGATCGGACCAGGCGGTCTAGTCTTCACCTCCACACACATCAGTGAGTCTGGTGTCTCATGAGCCTGTCACTGGTTCACTGGTTGTCCTTCCTTGAGCCATTTTTGGTAGGTACATATAATGAGATTATTTTCTATGAAACCAGATTTTACCTATTCAATCTCTTGTATGATTCCCATACAGACTCTTCTCTGTTCTGGCACCAAGAGGTGGTGGAATGAACTTCCCCTAGATGTCCATTCAGCAGAGTCACTTACTGTCTTCAAACATTGACTAAAGACTCATCAGTTCCTTCAACACTTTCAGCTTGTCCATAGTGACTACAGTAGTATTCTGACTTCGAGTTCTTGAATCCTGGTCCATCTGCACCAACTTCAGATACTCCAAGAAACTGAGTAGACACTGGATGAGGACGTCTGCTTAATCTGTAAATGAAAATGTAAATGGTGCTGCTTTGGGCAGGTAGTTAATTAATTATCTGATGTCACATGACTCACCTGGACCTTTAATCAGCTCAGTGTTTCTGGATGTCTGTAGGACACTAAAGTGGTTTAGTTCAGAAAAGGAGATGATTTTCACTAGGACTGAACTTTTCATTTTTAATCAGGACCACAAAATACTAACCAATTAAATGACAAATTAAGTTTTTTTTTATTTAAATTTATTATTTACATTTTTGTTGCATGCTTATATTATTTTTTATGAATAAATGAATTATTTGGTATTACACATTTTTTTCTGTTTAAATTTTATTTTTGGCACAGTATTAAATATCGTGTATTAAATATCACAGTATTAAATATAGTAATTAATAAATCTATAAATATTTATGTTTAAAGCAATTAATATAAAATTAAATACGTGGATTTTGCCGTTGCCGTTGTGCGCATGCGCAGCACTCATAGCGTATAGGAGCGCTAACTGCGCAGTGGGGCTGAGTGTAACAGTGTTGCGCATGCGCAGTGCAAGACGCGAGAGGACGCGGTCGGCGTGTGAGTTGTGTGTCAGTGTGTTACAGTTAGACAGTGTGTGTGTGTGTGTGTGTGTGTGTGTGTGTGTGTTTATGAAGATGGCAGCTGTACTGTACAGTCTGCTCAGAGTGTCTCACCGCGCGCGCTCTCACTGCGGCGTTATTAGGCGTTATAACACCCAGGGGACGGTGTGGACATGTCACACACTCACAGACAGAGCCGTGATCACCCTCCGGGGTCAGGACACACACTCCTACCTGCAGGGGCTCGTCACGAATGACGTCAGAGCTGTGGAGGAGGGGGGGCGCCACGCCCTCTACACACACCTGCTGAACGTGCAGGGGAGGACCCTGTATGACGTCATCATCTACAGGTAAAGCTGAGCACCTGGGGTGTCATGACAGGACTCTGATTGGCTGCTCAGGTGCTGATTAGTTTTCTATAGGAGCAGCTGTGACAGTAGTGCAGGGATTACCTTATCGTTTCTATAGTAACGGATTATGCTTTTTTACCTGACCAGTCACATGACCAGCGTAGGGAGGGAGAGAGAGAGAGAGAGAGAGAGAGAGAGAGAGAGAAAATAAAGAGAGCGCAGTAACGAAACGACTGTTTACAGCTGCTATAACATGGGTGACAACAGGAACTGGTAACTGTAAACGGATAAAAAGTAGGATGTGTTCTTGTGGTATAGGAGGAATAAAACACTAGAGTTGTATACTGTTATAGGAAAAGAATCAACACACACATACACACACACACACACTCAGAGTGTTTATTACGGGTGTATATGTCCCTCTACCCAGTGGGACGTTTCCCAATCTGAGTAAAACAGTGAGACTGGAGTGGAGAGATAATGATGATAATAATGATGATAACACCGTCCTGTTCTGTTAAACAGAGGCAGACATTTCAGTAACACACTACAGGTCTATTTAACATCACATACCCCTGGGTGTATTCCTCTTATAGCATAGCAGCTTACCAACAATTCTGTTTTATTACTTATACATATACTAATGACACATTAAAGTAATTGATATTTATAACATTTACTTTACTCTTTATAAACTGTAAAGAGCATAAACTACTCTGCATAGGAGTGTAAACTTCTCTGTAAAAGAAGTGTAAACTCCTGTATGAAGAAACATAAACTACTCTGTAAAGAAGTGTAAACTTCTCTGTAAAGCGTAAACTCCTTTGTATAGAAGCGTAAACTCCTCTGTATAGAAGTGTAAACTTCTCTGTAAAGCGTAAACTCCTCTGTAATGATGCGTAAACTCCTCTGTAAAGAAGTGTAAACTCCTCTGTATAGAAGCGTAAATTCCTCTATATATAAGTGTAAACTTCTCTGTAAAGCGTAAACTCCTCTGTAAAGAAGCGTAAACTCCTCTGTAAAGAAGTGTAAACTCCTCTGTAAAGAAGCGTAAACTCCTCTGTAAAGAAGCATAAACTCCTCTGTACAGAAGCGTAAACTCCTCTGTATAGAAGTGTAAACTCCTCTGTAAAGCGTAAACTTCTCTATAAAGAAGTGTAAACTTCTCTGTAAAGCGTAAACTCCTCTGTAATGATGCGTAAACTCCTCTGTAAAGAAGTGTAAACTCCTCTGTATAGAAGCGTAAATTCCTCTATATATAAGTGTAAACTTCTCTGTAAAGCGTAAACTCCTCTGTAAAGAAGCGTAAACTCCTCTGTAAAGAAGTGTAAACTCCTCTGTAAAGAAGTGTAAACTCCTC
>JAOVVF010000042.1:338501-349081 GCA_028565595.1 Duopalatinus emarginatus | reverse complement strand
TCTACATCTGTCCATTATGGTGTATTGTAGACTGTCCATGTCCATGGTGGGTCAGATGAGACTGCAAGAAGATAAGGCAGGGTCAGAGTGGATCAGACAGGGTTTGAGGAGCAGGAGGAATAAGGACTTAGGGTTGCTGGTATCTCCTGGTGCCTCATCTGTGTAAATCTACACAGGTTTTGATAAAGCTATCCAAGAGACACATGTATGACACATGTCATAAGGTTCACACAAGCATTGACTGCTAAATGCAAAAAAGAAAAGGAAAAAAGAAAGGTAGCATTAAACTTTATATACTCACAGTATTTGGGTTTGATCGACATGACAGAACCTATAACAGAATACACCTGTTCCCACACCAACTGTCCACTGTGGGGGAATCTGTGGGATTAGCATTCCATGGAAACAGGGGTGGCTGGTACCCGAGGATGCACTGTATTACCCACTGGCAGGATGTAAGGCACAAAAAGTGGAACAAAATTATCTCTTGATATCTTGTAGAATGTTTGGTCACCAATGTTTCCCATGTAGTAGATCTTCTGACCTGTGAGTGCTGGGGTGTCCTGTGGTGGGAGAGGTATGGGCCCATGGGAACACACCCATCTCACTGGACACTGTTTGGGAATATGTACCTCCAGAAGCATTCCCTTCCAAATAATAGGACTTGGGTAAGATACACGTCTCTGAGGTTTTACAAGGAGAAGTTGTGTGTACGCTGGTATGTGAGTTTAGAACAAGGCCCAGGAAGCTTGTTGGAAGTTCTTCTGATTCGTAAAGATGTTGAACAGTTTCCTCCAATAAGTAACCAATATTGCCATTCCTCCAGGGCTCATTTAACAGCAAGGACTTGTCTGTTAATAAAGTCGTAATTTCATCCGGGGCAATCAGCTTCCTTAAAAAGAAGGCCACTGGACGGAGTATGGGTCGTTCTACCTACATGATAAAAGGCTGGGAGGGATCTGATTGCTTCAGTATTGGGTCGGATGAGTGAATGCTTCTTTAAGTTCAGTGAAGGTGGTAGTTCAGCAGACAGGTGGCAGGGACTGGCCAATACATGCCAGCTGAAACATTGTCCTGGTTTATAAGCACCCATTTGGTCTAATGATGTAGCCACAAAAGGCAACATTTTTGCATGTGTAATTGTCACATCGGTCCAGGGAAAATATTATCAATATATCGACTGGCAAATTTACCGAACATATCTTGGTGTTAGTACAAAATCTGGCTGAGAAGGGATTTGGGGTGGACCCACCATGTTGGAGCGCCACTTGAGAATATAAATTCACTTGTCATTCCCTCTGGCATTCCAGATCGTTAAATTTTATCTAGAATAACTGGAGGAGTTCTGGACCTGAGAGCATCTAGCTGAATAGACATTGCAATTAATAATTGCAAGTGTGTCAAGGGATATTGGTCATCATGGCATACTAGCTCATAGGAGCTACTGTCCAGCCTCCTTGTTCTCAGGAGAATGGTCAAACACAAATATTTTAAAAAAAAGGACTAACCTTAGAAAAAGTATACATCAATAAAAATAAATTATTATTAATTTATTAAAAATAAGTTATTAATGTCTATAAATGTCTTGTTGTGATTAGGGGAAATAAATGATGATCTGCAGTGGTATAAACAGGTTTTGGAGATACAAGCCTGTGCAAAAATTCAACAGGAAAAAAAAAGAGGAGAGTATTCGTGCTGGATTCAGGTGTCTGTCAGAGCTCAGGGCTTGTTGACATTACGCATTAGCTGCCAAGTGCTGGCTAACACAAAGCTAATAAACCCCCACGGCACAAAATCTGCCCTCATCCCACTTCATTCTTCATCTGCGACAGCCCATATCCACAAGTGGGCTCTGTAGTGTCTACATCATGAAAATATCTTCCCTGAAATCGATGATGAATGCAGCATTCCACCTACAGGTGCACTGGTGGCTGAGCTGAACCCAAATCCAAGAAGCTTAGCGCGGCTGGTGGAACAGCTCAGGGCTAGCATTAAGACTTGAATGTTCGAAATAATTATCTTTCTGATCCATCCGGTTTAAAGAAGTTGTGTAACTGTTCTGAGAAATCAGAAGCTAACTTAGTAAACATGATCATAATCAAAACACCACTTCAACCCAATGCCAAGATTTTCTCACCAGTGGCAGTTACTTCTTATTCTGTGATTCCCGGAATGTATGCAAATGTTTTGTTAAAAGGAAATTTAAAACATGATAAAAAACCCACAAATTATGACTCCTTGAATATGTGACATCTTGTGGCTTTGTTAAGTGGTTGTGCATCAGTACCTGTCAGAGCATATAATAATCAAATAATAAGATGTGCTGTATTTAGTGTGCACTATTGGAAAACCTTGCCTTGGGTGTTCCTCAAGAAAATCTGTCAACCTTGGAGTTAATAATGCTAAAGTGGGAGCAGAAAGTCCACAATGCCGGCGTAACTCAACTCTGTTGAAATTTACACATTCACACTAACTTGTGAATGTACTGTATGTCTGCAGTAAATATGGCCCTGTGTTCTCTAGACTCCGTGTTCTAAATCTATTAAATTAGTCGTAAGTTTGTTTGTTTTTTAAGCTTTTATAAACCCTACTTTGGCCATATGGAGCCCACGTCCATGCCCACAATCTAGCATCAGTCCCACTAAGATTAATTTTCTCTCCATTTTAAAGAGACGATGGCCTGTCAAACTGATTTCATGCACCATTTACTTTTTATCTGTCAATAATTCCATGATACCACAAAACTTACCTGTCTGTAAACAGAAACCTGGCAGCAGATAGAAGCAGTAGCTTCATCATCAGTCCATCAATCTTGTTTTGTGCCGTGATCCCAGTGATGAAAAGATCAACAGCTTTATTGATTTGTTATGAAATGTATAAATGTGACGTGTGTTCATGTTTGAACAACAAATGTGAACAACAAAAATCTGATTTTTCCTTCTATGCTGCTTTCCATCCATGTCCACATGCATGCCAAACCCACCTCCAGTCTCCCGTGGCTGTTGGAGTTTTTCCATATTATCAACATAAACAAACCTACATTAGAAACTAGAACGTTGTGATTGTATCTCTGCAGTGGCAGACTCTGCTCAATCAGAAGGTAGCACATAGTTGGTTACGGGTGGAGCGCTGTAACAGGTGATTATGTGTAGGTGTGTGTCTGTCAAGGTGCACTCACCTGTGTGTGTGTTTGTTTTTATGTGTGCACACGTGTTGTCATTTATGTATTTATTTATGTATAGCTACCCGTCTGTATGTCTGTAAGAATCCGCCTCTAATGTACGTATGTCTGTGAGTTTGAGAGAGCGACACAGCCTTGTGACAGGATTGAACAGAAAAAAACTGCACTTGCTCGAAAAATCAGTCTGAGCTACAGACTGATACCTACCAGCTGCTCCCTATAGAAATGAATGGAGTGAAAATAAGAGTGATAGAAAGAGAAGGATGAGTGCAATCTGTCTGTAACTTGGTCCGGGCATGCTGATTTTTGTGATTGTACCTTAAAAATTGACCGAATGGCAGTTTACAAAAAAATCGCATTCAAGCGGATGGGACATTTTTTCCTAAAAAAACAACTGTAGCGGAAGAACAGATGAAAATTTCCAAAATCTGTATGTAAGCACACTTCTCCCAATTATTCCAGATGTTCTAATTTTTGTCCCGTGTTGATATCTCGAAAATTGTAGGAGACAGTTACTGAATATCAGGTGGAAATAGTAATAATAATAATAATAACTAGAAAGTGCGGTTCCTGCAGAAACTGCGAGTGTGTTGCGCTTTATGCCAATCAGACGGTGCCCTTCTGTGATGTCAGAGCTATAGTGCATCTCATTGAACAAGATGTTGCCCTTCTGTGACATCACAATTATAGCGCTGTTACCATGGCAACAGCCAAACCGTGGCTTTTGTTGATGGCTGTTAACAAGGCAACAGCCAAACAGTGGCTTCTGTTGATGGCTGTTACCATGGTAACCGCAGAAGGGCAATGTCTCGTCCAATCAGACGCGCAAGTGTTCTGTGACGTCACAGAATGGCAACGTCTGAAAATCTGTATGACAGCACACTTCTCCTAAACATTCCACACGTTCTAGTCTTTGTCCCGTGTCGATATCTCGAAAACTGTAGGAGGAGGGAGCGACGGAAAATCAGTTGGAAAAATAATAATAATAATATTTGGAAGAACAATAGTGTTTTGCAACACTATAATAATAATAATAATAATAATAATAATAATAATAATTATAATAATAATTATAATAATAATAATATTTGGAAAAACAATAATGCGTTGAACTAGGAAGTCAAAATGTGTTCCTGTTACACAAAATGCGTACATGTTGGCGGGTCTGTGTAGTTCTTTGTTTTGATATCCTGGAATGTCTCTATGGCTGCTCCCCTGTCTTGTAATGGGTCATTCCGTTATGTGTCCTATTCATCTTTACCTGTTCATAATTTGCTCCTTGATTAGTCTACGCAGTTAAACCCATGTCTTATTGTGAAGTACACAAAAGTCATGGGACAGAAACTAGTATGGTGTAGGATGCCCTCTAGCCCAGCGAACTGCAGCAACTTGACATAGTATTGCTTCCACAAATACACAGAAGGCATCTGGAAGGGTTGTGGGTTCGAATCTCGCTCTGGACTCTGTCTGTGAGGAGGTTACTGGTATGTTCTCCCCATGTCCGTGTGGCTTTTTGCCAGGTGCTCTGGTGTCCTCCCACCTCCTCAAAAACACACAGATGAATTGTATGTGCTAAATTGCCCCTAGGTGTCTGTGTGTGTGTGAGTGAATGGGAGTGTGAATGTGGTACCATTTTATGGCACCCCGTTCAGGGGGTAGACTGACTGACAGTTCTCCGTGCTGTCCACTGTCGGTGGTAATGCCTTATCTGATGTCTTCCTGGTACACACATGACACTGGGAATTGAGGAATGTTTAATGTCTGCACAACTTTTACAAATGAAATGTCCCATCCATCTGACACCCACTATCACAACTCATTTAAACTCTAATAATTCATGTCCCCTTGCCATAAGCAGGGTGGCCAGTGTTCCACCTCACTCACGAGATTTGTAATTAATTTCCATAATGCTATTCCTATGACTTTCAATTACATTTGATTACTCCTTAAGTATTTACGCCTCATTTGTCTTCACCAGCACACCTTCAACTCCATTTGTACTTCTTTCCTGGTAGTGATATGCTTCATTGATGCACAAGTCCTCTTTTTAAATAAATTTATAGCAGTTCAATTGGATGATTTACCTCAAAGTGCATGTCGATCTTCCACCATGACATCTTAAGTAAACATTCGCATATATAATTAAACAAGGCACGGCACATTCGCCATAATTAACCAGTCATTTCACAAAATTGAAGGCGCCAGTGCAAAACCTTCCCACCAGTCTACACTAATTTCTCACACAGAGAACCAACTTTTAATCACCATCTGATTTCAAAAATCCAGAGCTAAATTTTCTGATTCCCCTCATTTAAGAAAATACAAAAAATATTTATGAATTATTATTATGCAGAGGTCGAGAATAAATCCTAAACAGTGTATGTGTGTACTCACATGTTCATATAAAACCAGTGGACAGTCTTCATTTCTGTGCTTCTGCCAAAGCAAACTTCTGCCCAAGATTTACAAGTTTCAATCATTTATTTTGGTTGCTTATTAAAACTTTTGTACATCCTGAAAAATATTATTAGAAAAAAAAAATGAAAGCATAAACTGAAGTACCAGAAAACTGGTACAGATGAGCCTATGCAAAAACAAAGTTTTAATAGTATGTGATTTGTTTATCTGCCGTTCCACATGATCCCCCTGGGACACCTCCAGACGTCTCTGACAGGTGAACACTACGTGTGATGAGTTCCACCTGTTCATGTCCTGTATTCATTCTGACAGGTTTGTCCTCTTCTAACAGGACAATGGACCACCAAACACGTCACCATAGAGACACCAGATTATGGTTAGAGGAACACTCATCTGTGATGTCATGCATTGCTTGTAGTACACCAGTCTAACACTTGGTAGGTCCTCCACAAGTGTGTGTAAATATTCTGTATGTACTGAACCCCAGGCGTTCCTCAAGATCGCTCCACAGTTCTGTTGTTTTCTGAGGTGGAGGATTTCTGTGTTCCAGAGTGTGTCGCATGACGTCCCAGACGTGTTCAATAACGTTGAAATCTGATGATTTAGGTGTCAATGACAAATCATAGGCACACAAAGCCTTTCAGTGACAAGTGTAGACATACTGGTGGTCCAAAAGAATGCCAGCTAATCAAACCCTACACCAATAACGAGCTGCCACTGACCTATGTATTTTGCACAGTGTGTACCAGTATTTCAGTGTATAACAGCCACTTTACCCGCTTAAATGAACCTATGCCAGGGCTTCACTCATCATTCAGGGCTTCACGAATCATAAAAAATAAACTAATAAACAAACCAAAAACAACACAAACGATGAAGTATCAGGAAAGGCACTTTCAGAAAGTCACAAGTCTCTGCTGGAAAATGTTTAACTGAAGTGAACATGAATAACGAGGAAAAATGTTTGTGTGCTATGAACACAGATGCCGCCTCCGTGCCTAGAGCTTCGCCTCAAGAGTTACTGAAAACCATGCCAAAATTTCTGCACTTTCAGAAACATTGTCATTTGACAGCAGTCCAAAAAAAAAAAATTATATATAAGAACATGTTGGATCTTATTGTCTGTCAGTCTGTCTGCTATCAATTGTGAAACACCCTAACAGCTTCTAATTACCATAATAATAATTAATTATTTTATTTATTGTCAGTAATCTTTCCAAACTGGTCAGGGTAGTGGTATAAAGCGAACTGGTATAAAGTGAGAATATACCCCAGGTCAAGCCCATCACTCTTTGCCCATCATTTCATCATTTGATTTGCTTCCTGTTTGTCTAAAACTGTTTTGTATAATCTTGACTTATTTCTATCCTCTTGTGTCAAGGTGATTCATTCTGAATATTATAGTGATTATACTTCATTACTCTTACAACTGTGTGTTATAAAGTAAAACAATGTCCAAGAGAGACTGTCTACATTGGGTTTCTGTGTTGTCCCTTTCACAGCAATCTCAAGTCCCAATCACTTCTTTGAAGGCTGTTCCAAAAATGTGGGGCTCTGTAAGACAAAAGATCTGTCCTTTGCTGTAGCCCTCATAACCTGAGCTACCAAAAAAGACCCTGCACCTTTTCATAGACGTAGACACGGCAGACGATAGAAGACTAGAACTGTGCTCAGGTACTGTGGCACAAGACCAGTGCTCACTGCTTGATAGGTCAATAGTAATAGTTTTGAGGTTCTAGTAAGGACTCCAGGTGCTGCAGTCTAGCGTTCTAACTGTAGCTTGTTTGTGCAACCTATAGGTAACAAAAGCATGAACTAGTTTTTCTGCATTCTTCTCCACACATGATATTGCTCTCTAATCCTAATCACCACTGCTTCATCGGGTCATAAGTAAAGTTTTTCATTAAAACTGTAGTTCCCAAGTGCCTTCTCTTTGGCGATGGTGAATGCTTTCTGCTGCTAGCTCTTATCTAAATCCCTGGACACTCTCTCTGGCTCTCAAGCTGCCTTTCTATGGAAGGAAACACTGAGGAACATTTGTGAACCTGGTCCTGTTGGAGTTCACTCCTTCTCTCCTCAGTGGGCTCCTTTTATTATGTCCCACTCTGTATTAGAGACATGAACTCCTGAAGCATGTTACAAGCACAATTGGACATTTTTATGAACGCTGATGCATGACTCAAGTTTACCTGGCTCCATCTCAAACAGGATTTAATGATTAGTGAGTTATCAGAGAAATGGATCAGGAGTGAGCCATGCAAAACGAGAGACAGGAAACACTCCTGTTCATAACTCTGGAACAGGGCATTTACAGTAGGGTGTGTGTGTGTGTGTGTGTGTACAGTGGGTAAATCAATGATGTTCTGAAGGCTGTGTTCTTGCAAACCCTCAACCTCTACCACTATTTAGTTATTTTACTTTTAGACAGTTGAACTTATATTGCCTCCTGAACAGGGCAGACTGTTTATCTGGAAAACGAGGTGAAATGATGACTAAAAAGAATATTTCACACACAGATTATCATGATGGACTGTCTGAACTCGTGCTGATATACAGATAAATGGTCTACAACTATGCTTCTTATTGGTTACTGTCAGGTAAAGACAAATAAAAATACTAATAAATATGGGCCAAGCTGATTACAGTCCTAATAATAGTGAAAGTGAACTATTTGCCTACTGTGCTTCCACACAGCGACACACAATTGGGGGAGCACAGTTCTTAAGGGCACCTTTAGCGGCAGTTACAGATTGATTGGACAATGACAGTGTGATTGAACAGTGACAGTGTGGTTGGACAGTGACAGTGTGGTTGGACAGTGACAGTGTGGTTGGACAGTGACAGTGTGGATGGACAGTGACAGTGTGGATGGACAGTGACGGTGTGTGACGGTGACAGTGTGATTGGATAGTGACAGTGTGATTGGACAGTGACAGCGTGGTTGGACAGTGACAGTGTGGTTGGACAGCGACAGTGTGGTTGGACAGGTAGTTTGATTGGACAGCGCCAGTGTGATTGGACAGTGACAGAGAGGTTGGACAGTGACAGTGTGGTTGGACAGTGACACTAGTTGGACAGTTACAGTGTGGTTGGACAGTGACAGTTTAATTGGACAGTGACAGTGTAATTGAACAGTGTGTGACAGTGTGTTTGGATAGTGGCGGTGTGATTGCCCAGTGACAGTGTGATTGGACAGTGTGGTTGGACATTGACTATGTGATTGGGCAGTAACAGTGACAGTTTGATTGGACAGTGGCATTGTTTGACAGTTACAGTTTGATTGGACAGTGACAGTGTGTGACGGTGACAGTGTGACTGGACAGTGACATTGTTTGACAGTTACATTTTGATTGGACAGTGACGGTGTGGTTGGACAGGGACAGTGTGGTTGGACAGTGACAGTGTGGTTGGACAGTAACAGTGTGGGTGGATAGTAACAGTGTGGGTGGATAGTAACAGTGTGGGTGGACAGTGACAGTGTGATTGGACAGTGACAGTGTGGGTGGACAGTGACAGTGTGGTTGGACAGTGACAGTGTGGGTGGACAGTGACAGTGTGGGTGGACAGTGACATTGTTTGACAGTTACATTTTGATTGGACAGTGACGGTGTGGTTGGACAGTGACAGTGTGGGTGGACAGTGACAGTGTGGTTGGACAGTGACAGTGATTGGACAGTAATAGTGTGGTTGGGCAGTGACAGTATGGTTGGACAATTACATTTTGGTGATTAGACAGTGAGATTGGACAGTGACAGTGTGATTGGACAGTAACAGTGTGGGTGGACAGTGACTGTGGGTGGACAGTGACAGTGTGGGTGGACAGTGACTGTGATTGGACAGTAATAGTGTGGTTGGACAGTGACAGTGTGGTTGGACAATTACATTTTGGTGATTAGACAGTGACAGTGTGGTTGGACAGTGACAGTGTGACTGGACAGTGACATTGACAGTTACATTTTGATTGGACAGTGACAGTGTGGTTGGACAGTGACAGTGTGGTTGGACAGTAACAGTGTGGGTGGACAGTGACAGTGTGGTTGGACAGTGACAGTGTGGTTGGACAATTACATTTTGGTGATTAGACAGTGACAGTGTGATTGGACAGTGACAGTGTGATTGGACAGTGACAGTGTGGTTGGACAGTGACAGTGTGTGACGGTGACAGTGTGACTGGACAGTGACATTGTTTGACAGTTACATTTTGATTGGACAGTGACGGTGTAATCGGACAGTGACAGTGTGGTTGGACAGTAACAGTGTGGGTGGACAGTAACAGTGTGGGTGAACAGTGACAGTGTGGTTGTACAGTAACAGTGTGGTTGGACAGTGACAGTGTGGTTGGACAGTGACAGTGTGGGTGGACAGTGACTGTGGTTGGACAGTAACAGTGTGGGTGGACAGTGACAGTGTGGTTGTACAGTAACAGTGTGGTTGGACAGTGACAGTGTGGTTGTACAGTAACAGTGTGGTTGGACAGTGACAGTGTGGTTGGACAGTAACAGTGTGGGTGGACAGTGACAGTGTGGTTGGACAGTAACAGTGTGGTTGGACAGTGACAGTGTGGTTGGACAGTAACAGTGTGGTTGGACAGTGACAGTGTGGTTGGACAATTACATTTTGGTGATTAGACAGTGACGGTGTGGTTGGACAGGTACAGTTTGATTGGACAGTGACAGTGTGGTTGGACAGTGACAGTGTGATTGGACAGTGACATGACCGTGACAGTGTGTGACAGTGACAGTGTGATTGGACAGTGACATGACCGTGACAGTGTGTGACAGTGACAGTGTGGTTGGACAGTGACAGTGTGATTGGACAGTGACATGACCGTGACAGTGTGTGACAGTGACAGTGTGATTGGACAGTGACATGACCGTGACAGTGTGTGACAGTGACAGTGTGGTTGGACAGTGACAGTGTGATTGGACAGTGACATGACCGTGACAGTGTGTGACAGTGACAGTGTGATTGGACAGTGACA
>JAOVVF010000042.1:314752-328193 GCA_028565595.1 Duopalatinus emarginatus | reverse complement strand
GAACAGGTGGAACTCATCACACAGTGTTCACCTGTCAGAGACGTCTGGAGGTGTCCCAGGGGTCACATGTGGAATGGTGGATAGACAAACCTCATACTGTTATGGAGACACCACCAGTCTGTGTTTTATTCTTTGTGACGGTGGTTTTAGAATTGTTCAGTATTGTTATTGTTAGCATCATTAGCATGAGTACGGTTCAGAACGATGCTGTTCTGGTGCAGTACACTGGAGTATAGTTGTAGTATTGTCAGTACTGTCAGCACGGGGGATTAGTAAGACCGTGTCTCTGTACATCCTGTAAATCCACATTTCCATCCAACTGTTATTAACAACAGCCGGGATGAGGAAAGATAAGTAAAGATAAGCTAAACCTGCGCTCTTTTATTTCCCTATCGCGCTCACGGCGTTTCTATGGCAACATCTAAAACATTACATAAAACATTTACAGGCAGAAACAAATCCACAGAGTGTGCAAGGGATTGTGGGAACATGAGCAGCCTGGCCACAAGAGCTGCCCTGGTAGTCACATGTAGCGCTGACCAATCAGGGCGGAGATTTTCAGTGTTCAGTCACTGTCTATACTTAACACTCTGGTGATGACAGGAGGGCCTGAAGTCGGTGTGTGTGTTGTGGAGGAGCTCTGGCAGTGGAAGATCATTAGTCACAGTGTTGACGTGCTCAGTTATTCATATACAGACGCTCATTTATAGAACATGTCCATGACAGGTTGCTTCGGGATTGATTTCCTGGGTTCAGTCACTGTTACTCGGTCAGCAGCTGTTCTAGGACACCTCAGGTCATCACCTGGTGGGCCACAGATAGACCTGGAGTGTGTTTCAACATAACGACAACTTGAACTTCCTCTTCGTAATTACGTTAAATTAAGTTTTCAGTAGTTTTGTTGACGCTGCTGCAGCATCAGTGCTGAAGAAGCACCACCAGTTGGAACCTCAACCACACATTTACACACATTTTCTCATTATTATACCACAAATAAATATCATCAGGATAATCATTACTATGAAATTACTGGTATTAAAAAGAAACATAAAAGTTTTGCAATTCCTTCCAATGACACATTAATCCTGTAACTAGGCTCACAATTAACGGTTTACGCATCTGTATAGATGTCTAAAGAAGGCACACAAATTAGTCACCGGTCTGAGACGTTTCTAGATGTACCAGGGGTCCCATGAAACACCAGCTAAACAAACCCCTCACCGTTCCATCCATGACTTTATATACACACTGGTGGACACAGCCAATGACGTGCATACGTGGTGCTGCTGTGAACCAGTTTTACTTGGACGTCAGTGTAAACGTGTTGACGGCGTGTACAGAATCGGCACGTGGACTTGTGACTGTGTGTCTGTGTGTGACTGCTCATAAATGTACAGATGAGTTGAAGCACTGTGTCAGTTCTGTAGGGTTCCAGGAAACACTCGTCAGTTTGTAGAACGTTCTTAAATATGAGGTTGTGGTTGTGTTTTTTTTGGAAAAAGGCAGCCCTGAGATGAAGCTGTAAAAGAACTGTGGAGAAGACTTCTGAGAGCAGAAGAGATGTCTTTATAGGTGTCAATCTGGACAACAGATATTTATTTATCCATCTACATTCATGTCTCTATCCTAATCTGAGTCTAGCAAATTAAATCATTTCACAGATTATATTATCAGTCTTAAGCAGACCATTGGTACAGAGTTGGAGGGGTGCAAAAACTTTTGCTCTGACAGGTGATTGTGTGTGTCAGTGAGACCGGCATGGTAGAATTAGAACAGTGCTGACATCTTAGATCAATACACACACACTGATAACAGCAGTATAACTGCCCTCTGAAATGAATGGGGAATGAAGGCTGGTGGCTGGTGAACCTGTGTGTATCCAAAATCTATATAAAAGGCCTGTGTGTTATTAACAGAGCTGATCATTTTTTCTGGAACAGTGTTGATAACCGATTGATTTACCTTTCACATAACGAATGTTTGAATGGGAAAAAAAGAGATGAAAACAGCTGTGTATAAAAGTCATCAAAGTGAGGGATGTTTTAAAGTTGGAATTTAAAAATAGTGGAAGATGAAGCCGGACAAGAAAAGCGTGGATCTAGAAGTTCAGCATGTTTTAATAAAATTGTGTTTCATTGTTATGTTTTTCTCTTCTCTTCTATAAGCTAATACTAAAGAGTAACTACACACACACACACACACACACACACACACACACACACACACTTTCTCTCATCACAGTCAGTGTTCTCTAGTCCTCACCTGTACAATCAATCCCGCCCCTGTGGCATCGTGGGTAAAAAGCTAAAGCTGCAGAAGAGGGAGGGAGCATTTGGCCTGGGGGTGCAGGGATTAGTGGAGCTCGGCGTTTTAAACGGCTCTGGTTCCACGGCTGCTTTTGTGCTGCAGATATATGATGGACGTCATGTAAAAAGAACGAGCAGAAGAAAGACGCCTCGATCCTCTTTTTGTTCTCGACTTCTCGCTTCGGGGCGTGAGCACATCGCGACACGAACGAGATATATGTTACCTGTAGTCGAGGATTAAACACACGGCGGCTTGCGACATGCAGTAAAAAAAAAAAACACACGTATGAATCTGAAAATACTCGGACAAATACAGAGTGGTGATTGGTAATCACTCAGCATGGAGATATGAACATGCTCCTGTCAACATTTCTATCCGTTTCATCTGCTGTGATGGACTGAACAACTACTGGTTCAGGAACCTGGATAAAACATGACCTCCGCAATGACCTTCAATACATTCATCATATTTGCATGTCTCATGTACCTGTCCTTTTCAAAATAAATACCTGCAACCTCACGTCCCCCCAAACCCCCAAGTTGTGACTTGTCTGGCTTTCACTCGGAAATCTGTCCATGTTGTCAAAGCACAACGGAAAAGCAAACAGCTTTTTTCGGGAAAGAATGTAGGATTTCCTCAAGCGTAGACACGTGCACCGGTCCTGTGGGCCTCGTTTACAGTGTGGACCATGAAGGAGACTCAGAGGAGTCAGATCTACTGATGGTCAACGAGGACACGTTCACTACTTCCTCTCACCATTAATAAAACATGGCATAGTAAAGAAAACTGGCATGAAGGAGGCACCATGTGGGAAATCATTACAAATGATCTGAGTGTTATGAGACGTTCTCAGGGAGGACGAGGTCAGTCTTCAGGAACACCATTTCTTCGCATATCTGTAGTCATGCTTTTAACTGGTTTTTAATAGGAAACTACAGACTGAAAAAAGAGACCTGTAAACTAGGGACACTCCAATCTGGGCAAGAAGGAAATAAAACACGACAATAAAGTCAGTCAGGGACTGGTACATGAGGAAAAAGGACATTAAAGACAACCACGAGGACTTAAATAAGGGGACAAAGTCACGAAACACTAGGGGCCCTTACAGTTAGGGAACACAGTGAGGAAAACTCAGCTGATAAAAGGGACAACAGACCACCATACACGTCTAGAGACACCAAATTATGGTTAGAGGAACACTCATCTGAGTTTGGGGATTAGTCATTCACACCTAAATCACCAGATTTCAACGTTATTGAAGACGTCTGGGACGTCATGTGACACACTGTGGAACGTCTCAGAATTACAACAGGACTGCGGAGTGTTCTGGAGGACATCTGGGGTCTATGTACTGTGGGAGACCTACCGAGTATTAGACTGGTGTACCAGTTTTTCTGGCACTTCAGCATACTGCCACAACGTTAGAATGAAACTTCAACAGATGAACAGGAACTAGCCTTCTCATCCTGTCACACTCTCTTAGCCAATCAGAACTCACTGACCTGCTCTCATGACAGATGATGAATAAAATAATGCACTTCTAGTGTTGCTTTTATACTCTATATAGAGAGCAGTGAAAGTGAAAGTTAAAGTGAACTGTTTGCCTTCTGTGCTCAGTGTGTCAGTGTCAGATTTACACAACCCGTGTGTGTGTGTGAGAGAAAGAGAGATTGCTATAAACTGCTTCATCCACACAGCTGTGTGTTGGACACGTAGAACTGAGCCAGAATTCCACATAATGAGCGAGAGGCGTGTTGTTGAAGTCAGACCGGTCTGGAAAACCTCAGAATGCTGGTCAGGGTTTTATTGACGCGTGCTCTAAAATAAACTGACACCAGGAGGTGTTAGGGCATCGCCCGCTCCGGGTCTGTGTGTGGCTGTGGTGCCAGGATTGTCCTTCCTTTCTTCTGAGGGGAAAACCAGAAGGGACTGAATTTGGATGAGGACCGGTTTCTGTGCACAGGATGTTCACAGTGTCTCGTTTAACCCCGGAGCGCTAGCTCTGGAAGGCTAATCTAGCTAACAATATAGTCAAATAGTGTCCAGATTAAACTTTGTAATACAACAGAACCTGTCGATGGTTCATTTCCTACACGTACAAAACCCTGACGTATGGTATGTACAGTCGGACATTAATAGACAATAATGGAGACGCATACAGTTTGATGTAGAATGGCTTCCACCTGTAAAGTTTCACTGATAACTGATACAGTTAATAAAGTGTCCAGATGAGAAGATGTCCAGGTAATGAAGTGTCAAGATGAGATGTCCAGTTAATATGGAGTTAAAACATAGAGCCATTTCCTTCCCTTTAAACTCTATTATAACTAACAGTTACGTCTCCAGTGACATCACAGCTCCACCTTCGAACATCTCCCTGAACTCATTCCCATTCCCTCAGTGTGTCTCCTACTTGTCCTTGACTACATTCCTGCAGGTAAATAAGTGTAAAGAGGTCTACTAATACTATGTGTATTCTCACACACACACAGATTCCTGCAACATGTTTGAACAGGGCACGCTCACGGCTATTCAGCTTAACACACCACCACACTGTGTGTGTGTGTGTGTGTGTGTGTTAATCTGACAATTACATTTCTCACACTTCATTCCAGTGCTCTGATTGGCTGAGAGCGGAGCAGACGATAATTACACACGGTAAATACACGCAATAAAACGTGTACATGTGTTTCTGTCTGGAGCAGATGGCGTATTGTCTAAACTATGTCACAATTACGGATGCACTGGAACACAGTGTATGTCCCGTCTAATGGTTTTGGGACACGTCCACACCTGATGGACAATCACAACACTACAGTAACAAACTTTTTTTTTTTGTGCGGTTTTTTTTAGGCTGACGGGAAATGAGCCCCTGTCCATCCTACCTCTGAGCTTCCAGCCCGAGGACGGACCAGCGAGGGCACACTATAAACTCTGCGACCGGCTCAAACTGGAAAAGAAGCAGCGCAGGATGTGCCGGCGAGACCCGGGCGTGGCCGAGACACTCATGGAGGCCATCAGCCTCAGTGCGCTCGAGTGCCAGTACCAGTTCCGCTTCGAGAGGTGGAACTGCACCTTAGAGGGGCGCTACAGAGCAAACATCTTAAAACGAGGCGAGTGTCTAGTCTGATCCAGGTTACTGATTTTTTATAAGACCTGATCCATATAAACCGACTGAACCTGACAGCAGGTATGTGTATGTGTGCAGGTTTTAAAGAGACCGCATTCCTCTACGCAATCTCCTCAGCTGGTTTGACCCACGCCATGGCCAAGGCGTGCAGTGCGGGGCGAATGGAACGCTGCACCTGCGACGAGGCTCCTGACCTGGAGAACCGAAAGGCCTGGCAGTGGGGGGGCTGCGGGGACAACCTCAAATACAGCAACAAGTTCGTCAAGGACTTCCTGGGCAAGAGGTCCAACAAGGACCTGCGTGCGCGCGTCGACATGCACAACAGCCATGTTGGCATGAAGGTGGGTGTTGCCTTCATCAGACTCTCAGGTTTCAGCGCCTCACACTAGGCAGACTTCCAGTGAACGCACTGGGCGCATCATGTGTGGCGGTGACATTTACCAGTCAATCCATCATGTCCGTGTTCTCATGCGAGCGCGTAGATGATAGACTTGAGAATGTCGTAAGAATGTTGCCATACCACAGCTGAAAATGAGGCGGTGTAGACGTTGGGTTGGTGAAAAATGTCTCATCAAGGTGGTCTAATGATATGAGCTACTACACAATGATCCCTCTGAAGGTTAGGTGGAAGACAAGCAGGAAGTTACATAAAACTTACTGTGCAGTTCTGTCAAGGACACAAACACAAAATTCAATTCTCTATACAACACTTGTCCAGGCCCCAGACATTCACATACACACAGTTAGTGTCAGTATTTGCATGGGGAATGTCCTGTGATTCAAAATTGAGTAATGCAGCTGCTGAAACTGTTCAAGCCTATGTTGTGATGATGATGTAACCTGGGTGTACTGACCACCACCTTCAAACTCGAAGACTCACCTTTAAACCTGGAAACTGGTGGTTGCTGTGGTACAGTAAACAAGACTCCTAACACTACATTGACATAGTTTAATACCAGAAACCTTGTTGGTGGTTCTGGATATGAGCGTCTGCCGAATGCCGTACATGTAAATGTGAACAAATCAGGGATGGAAAATAATAACAATGTTAAAATAGTCTTTTCTCTAGAGTTCTCAAATTTAATTGAACGCAACCAAAGTAGGAGACAAATTAAAACTGAATAATGAAAACACTTATTTGATGTGTGTGATGGTAAATGTCTGTACACTGATACATGACGACCTCGACAAAGGCACACTTCTCTAAACATGTGGACGTTTCAGAATTTGTCCACTGTGGACATCCTGAAAGCTGAAGATACGAACTTATTAAAATAAAAATTAAGGAAATTACAAACTAGAAAGTGAAGTTCCTGCAGAAATTGTACCACTTTTTTTTTTTAAATCCCCATTCAAGTGGCTGAAACTTTTTTTTTTCTATATAAACACAAACTGTACACATGAACACTTCTCTAAAACATGTCTCAAACACAGTCAGGAAAATCAGGTGGAATAATAATAAAAAATAACAACATTTTTTTGTGTGTCGTTCTGCAACTCACCAAATACTAATATTTGGAAGAACAATCACTTAATAATAATCTAAGTGAAAAAGAAAATGAAAAACTTTCAGAGTATTTTACCATATTGTATTGTACTGTATACTGCTGCGTGAACAGTCTCAGTCGTAATTATCACCCTGAAACTGGAGTTACATGAAACTCAGACAGTGGCACTTGGCTTCACACGAGTCCTCACGCGAGCTGATATCACACAAGAGAAATGAGCTTAAGGTTCAAGCCCATAATTGTAACTGTGTAATTGTAACTGAGGTGCGCCTCTCCTTCAGACCAACTCTGCCCTGTGATTGTAACCCTCATGTAACTTGTGAATAAGACTTAATCCTGTAGTTATGGATCTGAGATCTGAATACAGATCACTCTGAAAAGAGAAGCATGTTAGGTTTTGTTTTGTTCTGAGCCTCAGTGTGTTTGGGTTTAAAAGCTAATGAAAGGTTTTAATAATGTTAAAATGATTACACAGGCTTTCATTTGAGGTCATATCAGTCGGGCTGGGTTCAGCGTCAGCTGCTGCACAAGGTCAACGATCGGCATGCCGAATTCCTGCAGGTGCTTAACACTGCCAAGCTTAAAATTAATTTAATCGAGTATTTAATTCGCCAATTTATTAAAGTGTGTAACGTAACGGACCACCGGTGTGTAACAAAGAGCCAGCGCGTGGTATGTAGCCAAAATAAACGGCCTGCCTGGCACCGTGTCCGTGTTTAGACTTGCGCATATTGTTGCCATTTTCGTTTAAGTATGAACATAAATTAGCAGTCTGGCTGAGGGAGCTCACCCCACGCTTGTTTCTCCTCCATTCCTCCGCCATCCGTCCATCCATCTCCAAGATAAAAGATTTACAGCAACGTTCTGTTTTTCTTTTTTCTTCTTCCCCGCCATGTTTGGGGTCAGATCCCATATGGAGCGAGAAGCGTGGAATGTGCTGGCCTCGCTTTCCCCTCGAGTCTTCACGCTGACGGTTCACATTTCGCTTTCCATTGTGCTGCATGTGCAGCTTTTCCAAATCCACCACCACCACACACACAGAAGAAGCACCTTCTCCCCAGTGTTTGTCTTAAAAGTTCATGTTCTCACGAAAATGTTGAAACACACCTTGTGGTTTCCGTCGTCCCGTTTCCCCCAGACCCCGAGCGTACATTCTTGCTCTGGGAAACCAGAACACACACTGCACTCAGGCTTACTAGCGGAACACGTGTGACGATTTAAGTGTTACTTTAATAACTGACCACACTTTAGACTTTAGTGTCACTATATCGTTCTGTACTGCCAAGATTTTAGAAAACCTTTACACATTGACACCAGGTAAAAAACAGTTCAAACATTCACTACAAACAAGCAACAAACTTTCACCATGTATAATTCTGAATACTTTTACACATAGCCTTGATGCATTAAAATGTTATCATGACCTACTGATCTGGCAGACGTAAAACCCTGAGGATGGAGATTTCCAAGGTGGACTTTGTTGTTTTTTGTTTTACAATGGAAATATTAAAATAGGCATGCAAGTCTTTTCACGCTAGTGCGTCACACTACAGACAATTAGATTCTATTTTGGAAAAATACCTCAGTGACAATTATCCAATCAAAAAAAAAAAAACCCACAAACGAACTAGACTTCACATTATTATTCAGGTTTTCTACATGAGAAAAAACTAGATTTGGTCTCAGAACGTACGCATACACATAAAAACAGGTACACCAGTCTAATACTTGGAAGGTCCCCCACAGGGCATGGACTTCATGAATATTCTGTAGGTAATGAACACCGCACTTCCTGCAGAACGCTCCACAGTTCTGCCAGATTTTGGGGTGTACAATTTCCATGTTTTACAGCATGCTGTATGGCATCCCAAATGTCTGTATATGCACCAGGGGTCCCATGGAATGGCAGAGAAACAAACCACACACCATTCTGGAGACACCATCAGCCTGTGTATTATAAATAGGTTTCTCTGGCACTTCAGTGTATATTAAGTGTTAATAATTTAATCTAATACGGAGATGCATTTACCAGCATTTGGCAGTTCACTAAAGCAGGAAATCACCATGAAGTCAGAAAAAAATAAGAATAAGGAGAGACAGTAAGATCAGCCAAGTGTAATATGGTCTCCAAGATCCTAGAAACAAATGCAAGTAAATGACAGATGTTCAGGCCACCAAAAGGACCTGTGTAAAATTACTTATCATATATTCTTACTAATAGGCTAATATGACAACCTTTGCTTTGCTAAACACATTGCTCAATGATAGTACACAAAACAGCCCAATATTTATCTAATTGTTGCCTGTAAAACAAAACAGGTCCCAGAACAGCACAAGACACGACTGAAATGCCCTTGAGCAAGGCACTTAACTCCCAAAACTGCTCCCCAGGCTCTGTGGTTTGGGGCTGCGCCCCGCTCTGGACAAGTGTGTTCACTTGTGTGTGTGTTTCACTGCACATATGGGTTAAGTGTCAAGTTGAGCACAAGCAAAGCACAGTAGGCAAATAGTTCCTGCTCCCAAGTATTGCCTGTAATACCCCTTTTTTTATCCAGAATAGACAGATAGCATAAAAATTGCATAAGCAGTAAAGTGCACTTCAAACGCACCTAACAAACAGCAAAGCTTATGAATAAACCCTCCTCACCTTCATATGATAGGGGTCCTCTAATCAGACTGGATAAAGTGTTAACCTTGCCTAACGTTATCTATCTGCACTGTTTTTACTTAAAGTGTTACAGCTATTTCAGTAAACATGGTGGATCTCTCTCTTTTGATTGTATGATTGTATTCATTAGTTACTAAAGGACTGTAGGAACAAACTACTCCCAGGAAAAAAAACAGGCCATTTTTATTGTTCGGCCTTATAACCCTTCCCAGATTGATGAGCAGCAACATGTTCATCATTAAATAATTAAGGGCATTTGATTAGCAGCACCTTGCTACTATGTACCTGGTTAATTCCTATGGAAGAAGTACTGGTGTACTTAATGTTTCATACACTACTTCTCCACTTTGACCCAGTTTTGACATTTGACAATTTGTCAGATGTTGACTGTATTTACCTAAATTTAAGGAAAGAACCTTCTAAGGACCTGTTAAGTTTTTATTATGTCCTTTGTTTTTCACAAAGCTTGAAAATGTATTAAATGGCTACTTAACGTTCTGTAATAATTTCAACTTTTTGGGGGGGCTACTTTGCTTGGTATGTACCAACGCAACCCCCTCTATTTAATTATTCTGTTGCATGCCTTACAGTATGAACACATTTGATCTAATCCGTAGTTAATATCCTTCTCCAGACAAGCTATGTTTAAATATCATGTGACGATCATCTGCACATACAGGCAAAGAAAAAAACTCATAAAATCTCTGTGTTGCATGTACAGACTCTACCGAATGCAGTAATTGGTGTAATTAGATAAGAATGCAGTAATGGTCTCCACTCCCAGTGTTCACCTTTATATCATCATCATCATCAGTAAATCAGGCAAATGCACACACACACACAAAAAAAAATCATCAAATCTTAAAGCTAGTTAGTTTGTTGTTAAAGAAATAGTTTTTACTGTTTAAGTTTTTACACTTAAACGCCTCTGACATTAAACAAAATCCTAACACGAAAAATAACATGAAAAGACCATGTTCTCTTTGTCAGAAACTCCACACTTCAGTTTGCAGTCATACACCACCATTAATAACCACTGTAATGTTCGCCATCTGTTGTTGTTTGTGGGTGTATATACAGAATATGATACATTTAACCAGAGGTTGTATATGACAGGATAAGATAAAACCTATGTAAGTTTTATTATAGCGTTGCGAAATATTGTTCTTCCAAGTGCAGATTTTCTGTCGCTATCTCCTCCTACAGTTTTCAAGATATCGACACAAGACAAACACAAGAACGTCCGGAATGTTTAGGAGAAGTGTGCTTACATACAGATTTTGGAAATTTTCATCCGTTCATCTGCTACACTCGTTTTTTCTGGGGAAAATATCAGCCAATCAGGCGTTGCCATTCTGGGAAGACACAGCTACAGCGCGTCTGATTGGACGAGACATTGCCCTTCTTCGGTTACCATGGTAACAGCCATCAACCGAAGCCACTGTTTGGCTGTTTGTTTGGGCCATGGTAACCGCGCTATAGCTGTGACGTCACAGGAGGGCAACGTCTGATTGGCACAGAGCGCAACATGAAAAGTTGTTTCAGTCATTTGGATCGTACCTAAACTTCACTGAACATATGACTGCCACACTGACCGGTGAAATCATGGCCCTGCGTCACTCGTGTACATACAAAGTGACAGGTGAAAACGTTAACATAAAATGATTGTCTCCTAAAATATTATCCTCTTTTCCTGCACAGGTGATTAAGTCTGGGGTGGATACGACCTGTAAGTGCCACGGCGTGTCAGGCTCGTGCACTGTGCAGACATGTTGGCGTCAGTTAGCGCCGTTCCACAAAATCGGCATGGTGCTGAAGCAGCGCTACGAGGCCGCGGTCAAGGTGGCGAGCGCCACCAACCAGGCAAAAGGTGAAGGCGAGCTGCCTCATGCACCACCTCGCACGCGAGCCGAGCCTTTCTCACGCACCTCCGACCTGCTACACATCGAGGACTCGCCCAACTTCTGCCAGGGCAGCATGTACTCAGCGGGGACGGCAGCGCGGAAGTGTCACAAGGACAAGAACTGCGACGCCATCTGCTGTGGCCGTGGCCATAACACTCAGAGTCGCGTGTTGACCCGGCCGTGCCAATGCCAGGTGCGCTGGTGCTGCTACGTTGAGTGCAAGCAGTGCACGCAAAAAGAGGAAGTGTATACTTGCAAGGGGTAAAAAAAAAAAGAATACCCCATCCATATTACCACATGGACAACGAGGGTTTTTGAGCCTGACTGGACAAGTGACGGACGGTCGGATACTTTGGGACCAAAAAAAAAAAAAAACTAGCATTATTTTGTCTCTTCTGTCACAAATGGAGGGATTTTGGAGAAAATCATTTGCAGGGACTTTTTCCTTTGATGCTCCAGAAACCTTCAGAAAAATTAACTACGATGAGACAAGGTGGTCCACAATCTCATACTTCATGAGACGATATGTGCGTGTGTGTGTGTGTGTGTGTGTGTGTGTGTGTGTGTGTGTGCTTGCATGCTAGCATTATAAAATGTAAAGTAAAAATAACGACAGGGGTGCAAGAATTGTTCGGGAAGCACACACCTTCTTCACCCACACTACAGTGTGTATATGCACCGTGTACATAGGTTAAATTGTATAATTATTTTATACATAAATATATAGATATATAGTCACACCACTTATCGTAAATATGTCAAATAATAATAACCACTAAGCACACCATTGTGCTCTCTTACTCTTTCGACAAGGCCCTTTAAAACCAAAGCAGCCTAGTCAGCCTAGAACCTAGCTTCAGGTTGTAAATATAGAAATTCCCATAGCATATTTTCTTCTTCTGTGATATAAAATGTTTAATAACTTCGAAAAATTAAATGTACAAGTTCCCGTTACACTAAATGTAGTCTTCACTGTTATACTGGTAGCCATAAAGCATTATTAGCCTTACACGCAATACATCTAATCTGACTGACTACATCTGGAGTAACAGGGACATTTTTGCTCAAATAATCACTTTAATTTTTTTTTGTTTGTTTTATTTAGCAATGATTACTATTCAGGGAATCTTCTGTAAAACCACTAATCACATGATCCACCAGAAAGATTTCACTGCAGACTCGTTGCTCTGGAAGCAATCCGGCGGTTTTCCTGAGAGCCCGAATTCGAGGCCACGTCCCAAACGCTAGTGTGCACTTAACAAACAAGGGTGTTTATTTAATTTATATTACAATGTCATGAAAATAACAACGAACAAGAGCTAGCTAATGACCGAGAAGGATTTAACTAGCTAGCATGTAGCTGTAGCAACGGGACCTTCAGGGATATCATTTCCTTCAGAACCACCACAGTTTCACTAGGCAGACATGACTAGCCCTAATGTCATCAACAACAATCATTTATCTGAAAATGTTACTGAATGGGATTAAATGACATTTGAGTGTTCCAGCATTTGGGACAGAGCCTCAAAATGGCCACTCTATCAAGAACACTAGCATTTGGGACAAAGCCTTTAGCAAGAACACTAACACTTAGGACAAAACATTTATTGGTAGAAACATTCAACAAAAAATTTACAGTATAAATTACTGCACGTTTAGTTTAGGCACCGATTAAATTTATAATATATCAAAGCTACCTGATCAGCTCCAGTTAGCAAATTAGTCATGTTAGCTAGCTAAATATAATCGTAGAAATGATTAAAAAACCTTCAAAGTCTCAATGTTAAATATTTTTACCTTTTAGTGACACATGCCTCGTAATTCCGTTCCGTTATAAGATCTAAATATCAGATCCACCCACTCCCCCCCCCCCCCCACCCCTACACATCGATGTCACAATTCTATGCAGTGTAAATATAAATGC